>CM017556.1:1191474-1484804 GCA_007844125.1 Sinonovacula constricta
CTGTTGTATTATCTGTTTCATATGCCAGGCCGACACGATTGTACTGTTTATTCAATAGTCAGGACGATACTGTTGTATTATCTGTTTCATATGCCAGGTTGATACTGCTGTATTATCTGTTTCATATGCCAGGCCGATACTGCTGTATTATCTGTTTCATATGCCAGGCCGACACGATTGTACTGTTTATTCAATAGTCAGGCCGATACTGTTGTATTGTCTGTTTCATATACCAGGCCGACACGGTTGTACTGTTTCTTCAATAGTCAGGACGATACTGTTGTATTATCTGTTTCATATGCCAGGCCGACACGATTGTACTGTTTATTCAATAGTCAGGCCGATACTGTTGTATTATCTGTTTCATATGCCAGGCCGATACTGTTGTATTATCTGTTTCATATGCCAGGCCGACACGATTGTACTGTTTATTCAATAGTCAGGACGATACTGTTGTATTATCTGTTTCATATACCAGGCCGACACGGTTGTACTGTTTCTTCAATAGTCAGGACGATACTGTTGTATTATCTGTTTCATATGCCAGGCCGACACGATTGTACTGTTTATTCAATAGTCAGACCGATACTGTTGTATTATCTGTTTCATATGCCAGGCCGACACGGTTGTACTGTTTCTTCAATAGTCAGGACGATACTGTTGTATTATCTGTTTCATATGCCAGGCCGACACGATTGTACTGTTTCTTCAATAGTCAGGACGATACTGTTGTATTGTCTGTTTCATATGCTAGGCCGACACGATTGTACTGTTTATTCAATAGTCAGACGATCTGTTGTATTATCTGTTTCATATGCCAGGCCGACACGGTTGTACTGTTTCTTCAATAGTCAGGACGATACTGTTGTATTATCTGTTTCATATGCCAGGCCGACACGATTGTACTGTTTATTCAATAGTCAGGACGATACTGTTGTATTATCTGTTTCATATGCCAGGCCGACACGGTTGTACTGTTTCTTCAATAGTCAGGCCGATACTGTTGTATTATCTGTTTCATATGCCAGGCCGACACGATTGTACTGTTTATTCAATAGTCAGGACGATACTGTTGTATTATCTGTTTCATATGCCAGGCCGACACGATTGTATTCCTTTATTCAATGGTCAAATCAATAGTGTTGTATAGTCTAATTTAATGACCAGGTTGATACTGTTTATTCTTTGATTAAACAGTCAAGCCGATACTGTTGTTTTATCTGATTAATTCGTCAAGCAGATAATGTTTTCTATTTTGTTCTTATGGCAATGTCGATACTGTTGTATTATTTGTTTCACTTGCAAGGCCGAGACTGTTATTTATTATGATTATATTAAATGGTCAGGCCTATTCTGTGTTATTTGATCTAAATGTCAAGCCGGCCCTCTTGTATTATTGATTCAGTGATCAAGCCTATACTATTGTATATAGCGGATTTAATCGTCAGTCTGCTACTGTGTTATATTTGATTCAGATATCGGGGGAATCTATGATCAAGCCAGACTGAACAGGTACAAACAGACACAAAGATATCCGCAACAATTTCCTTCTGTGTACAGACTGAATGCAATATGAAACAGTCTTACCTGTCAATATTTGCTTATAAAATTATGGTCAGACAGAAATCAGTAATGAAATGTTTTCCATTTACTATGTAAGATTTGATAAACAGACAGAGGTTAGACTGTCAGCTTTTCAACAAAGAACACATGCATTAATAAATATCATTAATTTGAATTGCAGATAGCTTAAATATACTTTTTTAAAAGTGCTGTGAGATCTAAAATATGTAATGTGTAACATAGACACAGGTACAGTTATTATTCATTGAAAATGTCCTGATATTTATTAATAGATTTCGCAGCACACGGTTTATTTAGGATTATGTTCCACTTCATTTACTTTTATGTCTGTGAACTTAACCGTATGGTGTGTTAAATTTCCAATGATATATCATTTCAGTATCAGACGGAAGAGGAGATGATGCAGGTGTGAAAAAGGCTCTATTAAGTTATTTATCGTGTTTTGTTCCACAGTTTGTCCGACTGCACATTGCTGGAATAGCCTCTTCGGGAAATAGAATAAATCATCGTATTCATGAGACCGATGTCGTTATTTTTTTTCGCAAAATTTAGGTAACAAATAAAGGTATTTATCGCAGTTTGTAATGCAGTGAGCATTTAAGTTTTATTGCTGGTCATTAAATGTTGACAAATGTTAAAGCATATAAAATGTATCTCTCTGTTTTCTACAGCACATCACTTTCAGTTAAAAAAATGAACTAGGTATGTATCTGTAAATTCATGTTTGGCACATTTTTACATTAGCACCCTGTGACCGAGGTCACATGAGTGTCTGGAAATTCAAAACAGATGGAAGAAGCTCAGCTGCAGTACAATATGCGTGAGAATTAGCTTGTGTATCAATCGCGAACTACCAGGCCATTTTTGTATTAAGGCACAAGCAAACAGTTTAAATCCTAACAAAACTTGAATATCGAAGAAATTTGACACATCAATCCTATTAAAATATTTCTGTAAAAGTCTGTGATAATTAGTGCATGTCTGCCATTGCAGACCAATTAATGCAGTCATGTAATATGAAAAACTACAGATCAACAATTGATATTATTAAGATTTTAATTGTGACCTTTGTCACAGTTCTTACGAACATAACTGTTAAAAATACGATCGCTTGTTAAGGCTGTGACGTCACCAGAAAGACATTTCCAAAACCAATTGCCACAAATATTTGACAGTAACGAACCATAATTCTGATGAGTGTTTGCTTCTTTGATTGTTTTCCTTGTTCTCTGCTGCATCTTTATTTACCAACTGCATTGCTGACATCGGCATACTTGGTTTCTTTTATTAAGCAATATTTCATCAAACAGCTGCGGATTCCTATAAATTCCAGCTAAATTTTATAATTGCAAGTTACACATTGTTATTGTAAGCTACAAACTAAAAAAACGGAATATCAGTCCTTTTCTCTTAAAAAGATCTCACAGAACAGCTGCGATTTCCAGTTTGTTTTCCAGCTACACTATCGTCCCCATAAAAATGCATTCCATACGAGGCAACGCTCTCCAGAGAAGGGTCACCCAGCGATGACGCCGTACCAGCGAAACTGTTTTACCGCTCTGTTGGACTATGACCTTTAATCATGTTTTATTTCTGTGTTTAAATTTCCAGTTTATACCTTTTTTGATTAGTAATTAATCATTTACCCAATTTTTTTAATTACAAAATCACAGCTATAACGGTTGATAGACTGTATCAGATGGAATTATTGGTAAAACTACCATCACAACATATTTAACTAATCTTATGCCTGTAATGTTTATGTTGTTTTTCTTTCTATGGATTTTGTGGCGCCCGTGGCGTAGTGGTAGGGTCATCAATTGGTAATTTGTCTGACTAGTTAGTGTCTCACCGCGTGGGTTCAAATCCAATTCAGAGACTTAATGTGGAAAGGTGTTCCATTTATTTGCGTTGCGCCATTGGTTCTACCCAGGCACTTGTCTGTGGTTTTCCTCCAGCAAATTGACGTGGACAGCACTATAATGATCATAATTGGTCATTGCGATCTATTTCGAAAACAAAAGAAAATGCTTTCCGTGAATATACATCACCAGATAAAAGAATGATTTTTATACATGGATGGTCAATTTGCTTCTATTGCCCATAGTCAGACTGTATTTAATCATCGCAATTTTTATTTTCCCTGTGTAGGTTCAAGTCTCGGTTAGGGCATATGACCTATTGTGGCGAGGTCTTTCAGCTGGTTCTTTGACAATTGAGTCTTCTAGAATAAGGGTTGAGCTATGTGCTCCAAGGCAGCCAACATCGAGTAGGGGGTAACAGTGAAGGGTCCAGCAGAATATTGCTATGTACCGGTCCTGTTAATGTATGCCAGAACTAGTACCAGTAACTTTAGCCAAGTAAGGAAATACAATTTCATTTGAATCAGCAATTGCCGGGACGGCATCACAACAGCTGAGAGTTGAGGCAACAAGAAATAATAGACAAGGCGATGATGGAGAAAAATGACATTGACTGAAATGATATTGTTGGTGAACCATGCATACACTGTTTTTACATGTGGTCTCTGACAAAACACAACAATAGCATTCTGTTGTCTTCTTCATTATGAATCGTTATGTTCGCAACAAGAAGTTCTACTTTTAACTTTTTGTCACTTTTTGCTGCCCACAGTGAAATACCTACAGATATCTACATTGTAACTACATGCATATATTATACTATATTATTACTACTATTATTAACTTTTACTTAAAACTAAAAAAACAAAATTTAATCGGAAAGAATAATGTGAACAGGGCATGGAGCTTTGTCGTTAGTGTATACCTTATAACCAACACATTCAGGACATTTTCCTTGACATGTTGACTGTGACGAGATATTATATAAATAAAATAGAGAAAACACAACATTTACAACCTTGAAACGATCACTTGGAAAAGGGTCGACTGGGTGTGTTTAAACCAATTCTTAATGATGAGTTTCTCAAATGGCAGTGAAAAGAAAACAGATCTATTTAATCAAAACTGTCAAAGTGATTAAGTATTATGAGAGCTAGTTTATGATGTCATAAAAGAGAAAAGTAGTGATGTAATTGAAGATACTGCCCGCCTTGTATTTGGTTGAGAGGACAAGTAATTTTTTCTATCTGAAAATCTACAAAAACAATCTTGATAGTAAATATTTGAAGCAAGGACACAATGACCATAGTCCAATGTAGGCCAAAGGAAATTAAACATAACTCACCTGATAGGATGAATTAAATAATACCATAGATTGTATGCACGGGAGATTTATTAATACCGCATTGCAGAGGTAACATTTTAACCATAAAAAAAATATGGCTAGGTCGTATGAGAATTGCAACAGACATTAAAATCGAAAATGCACAGGACACAGGTATGAACACGCCAGTCAAATGTAAATGTTACAACAAAACTGTGACGAGAAATTGTAAAAATATGCGATCCAATAGTTACGGCTTTGGCAAGATCAGTAGGAACAACAAACTGGGGTGCTCTGGGTGCGTTAACTTTTTTCAGACCGATAACTTCCCACTTTCCAAAATGCAAGCAGTGAAAGTAAGTCTCATTAGTCGATATGTCCATTTATGTCATATCTTAAGGGCTTTTTTATTCTACAAGTCATTACATAGTTCCTATTATACGTAATCGCAAGCGCTGTTTTGTATAAAAAAATCTGCTTCTCATAGGGGACTGTTCAGTTACTAGAGCTTCCGGCTCCTGTACAAATTGCAAATATTGTTATAGTTGATTGGTCATATTGCACATGTTTCTATTAATTATTATTCCATAATGTCTGTTTGTTTTTTGGGTTTACCGTCCCACCAACAGTTTTTTAGTAATCGGGAGACGGTGGCCCCTTGAAGCAGATATAGTGCTGCCTTTACTATATATAGCATGTCGTGAATACCTGCCACACCCAGTCACATTATTGTGACACCGGACCAACCGGTCCTGAAACTACCCTTATATTTTTTAGCGTTAGCAAGGGTGCTATACCATTTATAACGACTTTGGTATCTCGAACCCAGGGCCTCCAGTACCTGGAGCAGACGCTCTGCCGACTGCACGTCCAGGTCCGATCCATACTTCTTTATCAAAACACTGCCCTGCAAGAGGTTACTGAAAGAGAGTATTTATCCAATTGTTTGTGTTCTTGTGGTGCCACGCATTGATCGGTATATATAAGTAGCTGTTTATGACATGTATACAGAAATAAGATTATCAAATAAACAGTATGTCTTTGGTGTTAAATAAAAAAAAACCTAGACAAATCCAATCCACAAGCAGAACTTTCCTAGTCCTTTGGATGTCTTATTTTCTGTCTCAAAGTGGCAAATGCCACATTTTATATTAATGAAATAATTATTAAAATATCCAGTGCATTGTGTTAAATGACATTAGTAGTATGTTTTTTGAAAGCTTGACAGACAACTTTGTGTAAATGAAGATCAGGGTTCACGTCCAGCCACTATTTATTAAGGTCATTGTCTCATTTTGATATTTGTTATTAGCTACGATGCAAACGTTACATGTGTTTTGAATTAAGAGACACTCGGTAAATGCCGTTTACAAAACACAACGAGGTCATACGTTCAGCGTCAATATATGGTAAGCATTTGACCGACTTTACAAACAAGAACATTTGTTTTGTTTGTGAAATTGTATGGTGCACTTCCGGTAGCCGACCATAGCCACTGTCAAAAACATCAAGGAGAGGAGTTACGTTGCAGTTTCGTGTATTGCTCTAGTGTCTTCCTTAGTAACCTCTATGTTCGTTTCATTCTTTTTTCCTTCCGATTAACATTTAAATTTTCAAATATGACGGTTATATCGGCTCTAACTCAAACTTTAACACACTTTTATGTTAGTTGTATCGTTTATAATCTTAATTATAATAAATTATGTCAATGTGACAATGCATGAATCTGACAGTAATTAGTCCAAGCTTTCTTAATGTGTTTAAACGCATCAATAATTATATAATATAAAAATGCTATTTTCACAATATGATCACTTTTAAAAACATTTTTATGTGAGATAAATATAAATGATATGACCAAAAATATAATATTAATTTGTTGCAGATAATCTTCCTTAATATTATATTTTTTAGTCATATTAAAGTTTCCTTATATATATATATATATATATATATATATATATATATATATATATATATATATATATATATATATATATATATATATATATATATATATATATATATATAAGGAAACTTTAATATTTGATTTTGTTGCAGATAATCTTCCTTAATATTATATTTTTAGTCATATATATATATATATATATATATATATATATATATATATATATATATATATATATATATATATATATATATATTTATATGTGTGTGTGTGTGTGTGTGTGTGTGTGTGTGTGTGTGTGTGAGTTTCCTAAAGGTATAGTGCAGCCTAAATCAGGGACGTAGTTAATTCCAGATCATATCACAAATTTCACCACCAAAAAGGATTCAAAGACAACAACAAAACAACAAACACAGAAAAGCGACTGATTTCATTAGCTTGCAAGAATATGCATTTAACAGTTTAAGGGTGGATCAATATCGATTTTCTTCGTTTAATATCGTCAGGTACACAATAAAAACAAACTGGCCTAATTAAGTTTAGATAAAGAACAGCTTTAATAATCAAGACACATTAAATTGTTTAGTGTTTTTACAGTAAGTACTGCCTCTGCGCATAGAAGTATATTAAACAAATGTGTGCATCTTATATAGTCGTTACATGATAATACAAGAAAGGTCGTCGCAAAAGTGGAAGAGGAAAACATACATGTTTGAAAAGTAATTATTATTTGAAAGTTCCAGTATACTATAAATCTTGAGAAAAGTTTTTTCAAGATTTTACAATTGTAGAAAAAAAGTTATTATATTAATTATAAAACTAAAGTGTACAGAAATTGCACATGTGCAGGATCCTCACATTACACAAATAATTATTGTTCATTCAATATTTTTCTAAGTTATGTTGAAAAATACAGACACACAAAAATAAACACAAAAATAAATAAATGAATCATAAGCACGCTTTTTACCAAATTAGGACCAGTATTTTATCAGGTTAGGTTCGCAAAGCAAACTTTCCCCTTGTCCAAATTTCAGTCAGCATTCCATATATAGGCGTCGTGCTCCAGTTATCATTATCTTGCTTCAAGAATAATAACATAGAAAAGTCTAACGTTCTCTTTCATTTGCATTACCTTATTAATTCCAGTCACAAAAATACTGTTAATGCAGTAACAAAAGAAAACTAGTTTCTTTAAGTATAGACATGTATATAGTACAGTACAAGATATCAACATATGATATTATGTATGATTTATTTGGACTATAATATAATAATATGGATATAAAAATATTACATCATTAGTAGGATTTTTACTCATCAAAACGACACATGCGTATAAGGCCATGTTTTCATGTCAGACCTGTAGAACTTATGAACTTCATGACACAAGACCACCAAAGTATGCTGAGATTGGCGTATGGCTCTGTATGATCCTTAAATTGTGTTCTTTGACCAAACATCAAATCTGATTAATACAAAGTCGATATTTTACGGTATAAACATGGTAACTTCAGGTCTAATCAAGACATGGACTTAAAATTATAAGTTAATGCCAGCATTAATTAGATTAAGTAACACGTGCATGTAGATTTGAATATTATTTCGTAATATTGAATATAAAATTAGATAAAAGGAATAAAATTTACAATATATTTGCAATGTTCTAACAAAAATCAAAACATAAAAATTCTGACATTTATTCTGTGGTTTACACAAAACTGTCAAGAATCAAATCATCCAAATACGGTTTGTATTTGATTTAGGTATGGTACAGTAATAACTTTATATTGACAATGTTCTCTGTACAACAACCTGCTTTGATACCACACTCACAATGTTATGTCACTAGACACAAGTCATGTGGCTACCAATAGAACTATAAGAGGATTATTTAGGAACGTGTATATCAGTATCTACTACATTGTTTACAACTACGAACTTTAATAAACACAAATCTAGTAAACGACTAAATAAAGTGTTAATATTAAAACATTTTTCAAAGCTATCATCACAAGAGGCTTTGTTTAAGTTCAGCGCGTAACCTTCTTTGCAAGCACTCATGGATCTTTCATTCTTTATGACACAAAATGTTCGCACGTCAAATTGCTTAATTTCTTACACAAGTCGTCAGTCAACTACAATTAAAAAAAGAAATATTAAATCGTAACAAAGACAACGTGCATGAGGAATGTTCTGATTCTTATTTAATGTGTCCTTATATTCGGCATTTTTAAGAAGAATACTCATAAAGACTGTTTTTCAAACAATAATATATATATATATATATATATATATATATATATATATATATATATATATATATATATATATATATATTTGAACAAATGTTGTTTATGCATTCTTCACTTTAGAGAGATGTGCCTTTAGAGAGATGTGCTATCATGATTTTGAGATTGGAGGGCAACTAATTTGATACAGATGGCCATCTATGTGAAGCACTGAAAATGGAGCATGTACTTGAATTAGCAATGCTCATATTTGTCGTGCTGGTCTGTATATCATTGTCTATGCTAATATAATGTTGATCTGAAAATAGTAAGGCTTAAATGTAAAACTTAATATGATTGAGAACGAGTTGTTAATATTAAGTTTTTTAGCAAAGTTAGAAATTGTCCTTAGTCCAGTGTGCCCTTAAAAGTAACTGGCATGTACCATGATGGTTTCTTATGTATGGTGTTGTCTGAGTGGATAATACACAAACATTTATGGAATAAATACATCGTACAAAGATATAGACCTTTTAAAAATAATTTTCTGTCATCTCTCAGGACATATCCATAAGAACAGAAGCAGCTGAAATGGCCTGGGTAGGTCTCGCATTTATACTCACAGCCTGAAGATCGACCCACGCACTCATCTATGTCTAAAACGAAATATTAGAAGCACATATTGAAAAAAAAATCAAATATTCGCAAACGACTTGCGGAGACGAAGCTAAGCTAAAATCAAATAATTGGCATACGATAATAGAGTAAATAACGTTATAAAACACCAATATAAAATGTATGTATACATTTTAAATGAATCTTTTGTAAAATAAAATATTAAGAAAATCAATCATAAACCGTAAGAAAAAGTGTACACTGCAATATAACCATATAAAACAATTTGAACAATTGAACCACAAAAAAAATAAAAGCAACAGCAGCAATATTGAGAATAGTATTAATAATAAAGAAGTGAAATTAAAACACATAGATAAATCAAAACGAACAAAATAAAAATGAATATTGCAAACATTAACACAATTCATTCAAGACGACATTTATTATGAAATACTTTAATGTTAAACAATAAAAAAGAACCTATCATTAAAATAGAAGAGAAGATTGCAATCAATTTAAACAAAGCTTTTGAACGGTTTCAATATAGAATAATTTTATAAGTAAAAGCAAACCGATACAGACAGGCACATATAATTAAATATAAGAATGAAAGCATTTTACTATTAAAATATTAAAATACATAAGAAACGAAATAAGCAGAAAAGATATCAGAAAGAAGTTTGACAATTCGACGTAGCCCCCTTTTAATTATGACAGTCATCATTTGATATTTAAGCTTATAATGGTGATAATAATAATTATGATGATGCTAATAATAATAATAAAATTATAAAAAATAATAATAATAAATAATTATAAATAATAATAATAATAATAATAATAATAATAATAAATAATAATAATAATAACAATAGTACACAGGAACTGCAAAATATTGCATAAACATCAGATACGTTTGAATTAAATTACATCTTTGACTGAAGTACACACATACATTAACCTCGTATTTTACGTCGAACTGAGGCATACTGTTGTTCTAAGAACAAATAGTTAATAGATTTTCAAGGGAAAAAAACGTGAAGTTAAAATTGAAATCGATAAAATGAATGCATATAAAAATGACAAAGCTTCCCTACCATGACAGTGTGTTTTATTGATGTGTTTATATCCTTCTCTACAACGGCAGGAGTATTCTCCTTCCTCATCGACACACTCATCTGGACAGCCATGTCCGTAGCGTTCACACTCGTCAATATCTTTAAGCAAAACGTATATTAATTTATGCTTTTTTTTTCTTTCTTAATTAAATAGTACTTTAACTGTATTTTCTTTTTTGCTGTTCATTATCTCTTCAATTACCATTTAAATTTATGAGCATTTCTTAAAATCTTAAAATCCTTTTAACCATTTTCAAACTTTTAGATTTTGCTTTTATACGACAAAGAGTATTAATTTATCATAATAACGTCTGATCAAATATTCATTATGATTGTTTAAACAGTGTACACATGTCGTATCTATTACTTTCATTAAAGATATTACCAACACTTCGACGTTATAACAACAACATTGTATATTTGAAAATAACTTATATGCTATATTTACAATATTTCAATGTTTTGTAGTGAAGTATTATTTTGGAAAATTAAATGAGATGCCCGGCACTGAGTTGTTATAGGTCGCAGTGAGACATTTCACATTTAGGAATGTCATCTAGATGAATAGTGGTGGACCCGTGGCCCTACACCGACATTTGTCCTGAGCTTCATAGTTAATTGTCGTTTAATTGTATCGCTACGATGCGATTAAAATAAAAATGTCCCCACCTGTACATCCTCTAAATATATCTGCCTGATACCCGACGACACATGCACACTTGTAGGACCCTTGTGTACTAGAACATGTCTGATGAATGTCTGGACAGATATTTGTCTGCTCCTCACACTCGTCTATATCCACATCACAAGTGTCGCCTCGCCAACCTTTCTTGCACTCACATTCCAAGACAGAATGACAGTTAGCTGCTCCTCTACTAGTATACAAACACCGATTCTTACAATCCTTGCCCCAAGAATGATCATTGAATCCTGAAATCAAACAGATAAAAACTTCAGTCTATAAATGTAATTATGTCTTTGTAAGTGGTTTAATGATTTCTAGCCTAGTTTCATCACGAGGACGATCTGTTTATTTCTTACATAACACAGTATTTAACATAGCATAAATGGCAAAACAATGTAAACCATTATATAAACGCATATAAAATGTTTCTTTTCTAATATGTATATACAGTAAACGGAATTAAAAGCAAAGCGACATGGTTATAAATTTTACTAATTATCCTAACTATCGAAACATGTGTGTCATTGGTGAAAATATTATAAATGTCATCGAGTACTAGATAACTTGAACACTCGATCTAATGCCAAGTAAAAATAATTATCGAAAACTCTAAAGAAAAAAGTGTTAAATTGCAATGTTAAATGCACAATATATTAAACCGAATCTTTGCGAATACGAAGCCGTATGTGTCTGCCTGATCACCACGTCCGTCGTATCCCTCATTATGATAAAATTGTCATCATGATCCTATCCGGCGTACCCGTATAAACAAATACCTCGTATATTGTCATTAAGCGGTTGATCAAATTGGAATGAAAGTCGAGTCATAAGATTTTATCAATTGTCAGCCAATCTGAAAACGTCCTTTTTAGAAGGCTGATAAGTATTGTTTTGGCTTGCAGCTCACGCCAGTCAAAATTATTTCTATTTTACCGAGAGTATCACAGGAATTCGCTAAATAGTACAAACCGGCTTATGCGCATGACCTAAAGAAATCATGACGTTTTAACGCATTTTTAGTAGGTTTGGATTTCCACATCTTGAAAGCCCGATTTTGGACCTGCAAATAGTCGATACATTCTTCATTTTTTGTGTTAAAGATGCAATAAGACGTTACACTCTTGGTGTATTGGAAGTTGTTCGTCGCTTAAACTGCAGTATTAAATCATTCTCGTTCGTTCTAGCACACTTCATGCGTGTTGTTTCTCCTGAAGTTCAAACTGAAATAAGCAAATACAGTCAACTCTCGTTATCTCAAAATCGGTTATCTCAAATTTCCGGTTATGTCAAACTGTTTTCTAAGGTCCCGTTTTTCCCCCGATATTTTCTATATAGTTCGACTCCGCTTAACTGAAATTCGGATGTGTCAAATTATCGGATATATCAAACTAAATTCTTTGTCCCCACACGTATAAAACTGTTGAAATCAGTTGGTCTATCTCAAACTTCAAATTGCTATAAGATGCAAAACGGCAACAATAGTGATTTTCACACCTACCGTGAAACTCGCGAAGATTTGGGCGCGAGTTTTATCGCCAATTATCGGCAATCAGGATGTCACGTAATTTAGAGAAGAGGATAATCGATTATTATTTAATAAGCTGATTTAATGAACAACAATTTCGTTAATCAATTAACGCTGATTAAAGTGTTTCAGTTTGTACTTGTTGTTGTAACAGTTTTTGAGAACTTGTTTACACGGCCTTCTCAACTTGTAAATAAAATGAAAGGTCGCGTTAGTGATTTTATCATTCTTCCACTACCTACCTACAATACACGTACTGATTATTGAATAAAAAATAAGATTGGTTATGGCAACAGACCAGACACGAGAAAGTGTCGAGCAATCTGACAATTAGGCCATGCACTTACGACGACGCAACAACCTACAATAAAAAGAAGAATATTAAATTACATTGTAAAAAATCTAATAACACTTTAAACATGTAAAACCACATAAACTTGCAGAAACTTAGTTTACAGTGGCAGATATAACAAGGAATTTCAGTCATTACCAGTCATCGTGTAGCAGGTAAGATTTTTAAGATTTACACAAACTATCCTTAAGTTCGGATAACTCAAACTTCGGATATCTCAAACTATTTTCTACGGTTCCTTGAAATTTGAGATAACGAGAGTTGACTGTATATTCACTTGAAAGGAAACCCGTATATTTTGAACTGCGCTCAGTTGGAATCATTTCGACGAACTTCATTGAGTTTTTTAATATCTATGGCATTTTAAAAGCTACAATTCACCACCAATTCTTTCGACCTTGGCATAATACAGATCTTTGGCTTGATGTTAAGACTAACACTCATTGTGTGATTATGCTGATTGAACGTACTGAATGTTTACGAAATCTGATAGTCCATTTGCTACTGTAGAAAACTACTGTTACTGTGAAAATGTTAGTTGAAACATTGTCTAGTTTTTTTTAAAGAAAAGACATTGATTTTCACATACATGTAAAACAATAAGATTAGATTGAAAAATATCCTTTATGAATATTGCATGTTTTCAATATCCTTAACTTAAAATAATATTGTTTTTCTTTTGACTTCGCCTTTTTACCAAAATGTTCTTGGCCATTTTTTTCTGATCGCCCGATTCGTTCGTCTTAGGATACACTTGCGCATAAATGTTTACATCGACATGGTATCCTATTGCAATGTTGCTCACGAGTTTGTATTGATCGTTCGAAGTAGGATAAACGTATCTTATCGATAAATATCCCGAAACTTAAACTTGGGTACTGCTTTTAGTACTCGTTTAAAGTTCTGGAAAATAATAATGTATATTTATTTAAAACTTATAAAGCCAAAATAAACATTTCCTGCAAGGTTAGTTTGAAAAATATAAACTGTATGACCTTACAGGCTGATTTCTTTGGAAAACGTTGAAATAGCTTGAGCACAACATCAATCGTATGGATATAAAACATCATTGGTGTATCTAATAATTATGTATCCGTATGCTAATTATTTCAACACATATCACGTGGGACTGCATATACTTTATTTACGGCTTAGGGAAGTTATTTTGCATATAACTACTATTAAATATAGTAAATCAAGTGGCAGATTCTATCGACTTTATCACGTTTTCAAATATTCCTCATGAACTTTCAACTTTTTTTTTTTTGTATTTTTTGTATTAACTTGTGCCATAAATCGAGCCTAAGCTCGGATTTAATGGTTTTCAGTATACAACACGTAATCTGAGTAAATTTCGGAATAATGTTTGAACATGAGCTTTATGGCTAGCGCATGTAGCGCATGTAATCTTAAAGGAAAATAAAACAATTAACATTAAAAAAATATTTAAAGATATACCACCATATATGTACGCCTAGGTACTTGGATAACACGTAAAATATGTTTGTTTTTCTTAAGCATGTTTCTGGCATATTGTGGGTGACGATGACAGAAGGTTAGATATACACCTCTGTTACTAGTAAGTCTGTATGCAGATAAAACAAGCAAAATAAACAAACACAATCAACAAACAGCAACAATTATTACATGTGCATTTATTGTCTGTCTGTAGACTTTAAGCCTGCGTAGCAGGGGCATCTGAAGCTCCCGACTGTATTCTCACACTCATGGGGACATGGGTGGGCACCTTCTTTGCATTCATCAATATCTTATATAACAATAAATAAATTGTTGACATGTAACTATTTCTGTTATTATTTTTTGGTAATAACTTTTGCCTTCGCAAATAAATGTGGTTTTATTAGATTTATAACTTCATAACTAAGTTGATCTGATGATCTGATGTTTTATAAAGAAGTGTTTTGGCATACGCTATGACATGATATAAGCTGTCTGCATTGATATCTCTATGCGTGTTATAGAAAGTATTAAAAACTAGAGGACATGGACATGCAAAAAGCCTCTTCAAACCTGCATTATCTGTAGCAAAAATATATATCACGTTGAAATCATTCTCTTTTTGGCATGCAAAGTTCATAGCTTGGACTTTGGTTCCTCAATTCCATCTCCGCATGAACAGGATGCTACAACCATTTACTCTTCGAAAAGTTAATTTCATTTACTTTTAACGTTTTCTGTAGGCTTTCTAATCGAAATAATACCTATCTCTCTTCTTAACACTATGTGGACATTATTTTTCAATGACGTCACTGCTTTCGTCATAACAAAACGTCAGCGTTTGGACACTTATTCTAATGGATCAATTTTCTTATCATTGCCTGCATTTGAGAAACTCATCAGGAAGTGCGAGGTTAGAGCTCTGTAAAACCGGTTTAAGCACCCCAGTCGGTCGCTATTGCCGACTGACTGTTCCAAGGCGGGAACTGTCGGGTTTGCTCTTATTGTTAAATGACTCATCACAGATTTGTTCTCACATTTACATTTGGCGTGCATGTGGATTCCTTGGTCCTGTGTTTTTTCATTTTTTGTATATGTTGCAATGCTCATAGGACTTTGTCTTATATATTTTTATTAATCATTGCAATATGGTAAATAATCCAATATATGATTATTAATTACAAATAATATACATGTAAAATAGTATATGTTAATATATTTATTTTAATTTGCATGGAAAATGACAGATCTGTGGTTGAATAAATCTTTTCTATATAGTGCATACCTTGGCATGTGCTGCTTGCAGTTAGTGCATAACCAAGGAAACAAAAACATTGTGCTTCACCGTCTTCAGCATTCATCCTACAGCCATGGGCCCGAGAACAATTTGTTCTGGAACACCCACTTGTAGTAGGCACTGTGATGATCGAATAACATCTGTTTAGCTAAACTTTAACAAGAGCAACATTTTACAAAGGTGTGAACGGCTTTCAACGCTACAATTTTACAAAAGTGAAGAAGCAAGAAAGATCACGAATGTGCTACACCCAAGTCTCTACAGAGAGCACGCGCAATTAACAAGAAAATTATGAATATTCTGAGACTTAAACACTGTCTCACACTGTCCGCTCATTATATAAATATGTGCGAAAGCGAGGAACAATAACTCTAAAAGGATGAGAACTAGGCTATCTTGTTCTTGCTGTTTGTCTCCTATATCTTTTTATGATCACACGCTGATTTGTTACCATAGGCATACTCGGTTTTTTTTTGTCAAGCGAGGCTTCACCCAAAGCTTTCATAATATCAACATACACTTTTATTGGTGGGTGGTATGCTTGGTTGTAATGGCTGAACATTGTCTCCTCGAATAGCTGCGATTTCCTGTTATTGCCTACTTCACTATCTCCATAAAATCTTAATCCATAAGATCAACCACTCTCCATTGCGGCACCAATTACCCATAGTCCTTCCGGAACTTGCCAATGGCACCATATAAATGTCATGCAAATGACAGTTATCATAGTATTGCGCATCAAACACGACAAGCCACTCTAGTTATGTTAAGGGTGTTGAATCTTTACGAGTAAACAAATAAATGCGGCCTAATATCAGTCAGACAGAATGCTGCGTCCAACAAACGCACTATCGTCTCAGTAAAGGAAACAAGAAACACAAAAAGATATAAATATACAGCGCTGATGAGATTTAAATAAACAAAAATGCATTGATTATTTACATTGGGAAAAGATCAATGATTTCAAGAACTACAGCAGCGAAGAACTAACTATTTCAAGTTAATCATTTATTTTTCTTCTTATAAAATATGTAAAATATTCAGGACACGTTATAGAATTGTCCATACAATCATGCATTTCTTTCAACATATTTCTAAATACGCAGACAAATTACTTTGTGAACCTTGCCACGAAACATAAATAGTTATTAAATTGCCAAAATATTTGTCACAACATATCAATGTTAAATTTGCATTAAGCTTTCAGAATACTGGGATAGCGTTTGCAGCATCTAGTGACTAAGATCATTCTTCGATTTCCTGCTACTATAAACTACTCTTATATAGTTAACAACTTGTGCATATCGAAAGCAGAACAATGGCTTCTGACTAAACTACAATAGGTGCGCAGTTTGTTATAGAAAGTACGTCGAACAAGTGTCGTGCTGTTCAGAAAAAAATATAATCAAAGTACACTACGACGTAGAGAGAAATACCAATTCAGTTTAAGGAAAGTTATTGATTTGGAAGTGTGCATGGAGTACGCCCTTAATGTCATCGTTAAAAAATCTAACGTTTACTATAGTGCTCAAGAAAATGTGGTGTTTCTAACAAGGTCTCCGATAATCAAATTTTGTAAAATGTAAAAATACAACAGTCATACGTAATACAGGAGACGCTAGAAATGTTAAAATAGATAAGTCCATTCTCTTTTCTATTTTAAGACGTACATGAATCACGGCAAGTTTTGACTTTCACGAATATGATTTGTTTGCTTATTTGTTTAGAAAATAAAGCTGCTAAAATCAAAATCATTTTGAACTTACCTTGTTCACAAAATCCCGTCGTAGAATTCATCGTGTGTCCAGAGAAGCAGGTACAGTTATAGCCCGTCTGTGTTGTTACAAATCTGCTTACAATCATGGGTTAACTCTTCCCACTCATTGATATCTGTGTAAATATATAATATAAGGCTATATGACAACTTAATTATGGCAAAGTATTATAATACGTCTAATCATCTTTTAAAACATTTATTAAAGTGTTTAATCATTACTTGAAAACGATTATCTAGACAATGATGAAAGTCATGCTTGTCTTATTCAGCATATTGCATGTCATCCTTGCCTGTTTATTTGTATAATATTATAATAAATATCAAAAACGCATACATTTCATGCTATTGTAATTTGCGAACGCACTGAATAAATATTATTAATGAGATGAAATATGTTATAAATATATTATATTGATTACGCATATTTTTCTTCTTTAAACTATTATTTTTATGACCCTTCCCAGCTTTTTAAACATAAATAGTGACTGATGTTTGATTCATACATATATTGTTCGTTCTGTTCAAATCTATATATAGACACAATAAGAATTTCCGGTAATAATAGGTACATGTATCAATGGCACAGCTGATTACCCGGACGATGATATAACGTGATCTAAAAACATTGTTTGTTTTCAGTTTAAAATCGTTGTCTGTCCAGCTTTACTCAGAGATAAGTAACCTTTTTGCAATGACCAGACGGGTGCGTCACATTTCACATAGATGTGGAGTACCGTGGCGGGAGCGGTTAGAATCGCAGACTTGCAACTCCTCAGCCCCTCACTGCATGTATTCGAGTCCTTATGTGGTGCGACGGTGGTTCTAACAAGACGTAATGCTAGGATCTTCCACAGTAAATAATTAGCTGGGCGTCGACAATATGACCATAACTATGTCGGTTCGGAGTAGCACTCCCTCCCACAAAAACAAAAAGAAAACAAAAACAACTCACAAAAGAAAACAAAACAATAAACACAAAAAACAACAACTTCAAAACAAATAAAACAAAGGTGTAGGTCATAAACATAACAATTTCGCGGGACCTTAGCTAGTTATTAGAATTAAATTATTTGTCCAAATTTTCGGATTCCACCTTTAAGGTATTCATAACTGCCCTTTCCCTGGCTTCCTGTTTCTTATGATCTAGATTGATACAAGTCTTTATTTGTATGATGAGCCTATGAGCATTCTTTGTACGTGAACATTCTTTGTACGCCTTTGTAAACCTACAGTTTATGCAACACATTTACTACTTTAAATTCCCGTTTCAGTAACTGCATTCCAGATATTGTATTAAGATTTTTGCATTAACAGATCCCCTTTTAAAGACTAATGTCTTTTTACTGGAGCCATTCTTTTTTTTCAGAAACATGTCCGTTTCCTTTGTAATTTTGCAAAGACTTATTTTCATCTTTCTGAACCATTTCAATATTTGAATATTTTCAGGGTAAGATGTTCAAAACCACAAAATGTGTTCACATTTCTACACTACCTTTGACCAAACCATTTTTTGTGTAAGTCAAAACCACAATAGCCTCATATAGAGAAAGAATGCAATGCACATTATTTACTGTTCATTAGGTCTTTTGCCATTTTGAACATGCTTTGGTCTTTTTTTAATAAAACATTTACCTTGATTATTCCCTCTACTATTGTTTGTTATGAACAGTCCAATCACAAGAGTTTGCAATAATAAAACAACCAAATGTATATCTCCCTGAAATGCAATTAGTCTGAAAATAATGTCGTAAAAGTAATGACTGCAATAACTACTGTCTAACCATTTTAACTTTATTTTCAAGCACTGAACACTACAGTGCCTGCAGCGCTTTGAATATAAAACTGTATTATACATCGACGATCCTGAGAGTGTATTACATATTAACCAGGCACAGAGCATCGGACCACCCACACACACAACATATATAGTCATATTAAGTTCGATTTAAAGACGCCGACTCAAAGTTTCGTGTTAAAGATGCCCTGCTTAATTTTGATTTCCGAAAAAGAAACCTTCAACGTCTCGGACAAATACCCTACTGGGGTAATAGAGAGGCGAAAAGTGCTCGTGGACCACGTCGTGAGGTCAAGAGTGCTGTGTTAGTGCATGAAAAGTTGGACGAAATAACCAATTATTCCAACTCCTTACTGTCAGCTAGAAACAACCAGAAAAGCATGGACTCAAACGGTTGTTTGTTGGGTTTATCGTATTCCAGTTATCTGGAGACGGTGTCTACTTGAAGCAGATGTTGTGCTGCCTTCACTGTGTATAGCAAGCATTGAACATTTGCACCTGGCACGATACCACACCCATTCACATTATCCTGACACCGGGCCATCCATTCATGGTACTACCCTTATGTGTGCTTGAGCGTTAGCAAGGGAGCGATACCACCCTTTTTACGACTTTGGTATGTCGCGGCCCGGGTTAGAATCTGGGACTCTCGTACCTGGACCCGACGCTCTACCAATTGCGCTACCAGGTCCGGTCATGGAATCAAAAGTACATTAGGGGACTTTAGGGTTAATGCAATGTCTTGACGATGGGGACTTTATCAACTTTGTTAATCTTGTTGACTATTTTCTGCAACAAAATATTGTTCTGTATCCAACAAAAACAAGCCACGGTGGCATATATTATTTTATTGATAATTTATGAAAAGGCAAATCTTTACAATCAACGGAATATAACGGGATCATGTGGAAATAAATTGATCGTTCTTTTGTTAATACGGACTTTGATTTACATGTAGATTCCACCACATAACTAAGCATATTTTATTTAGACCCCGAACGATTCTTTGAATACCTAGTGCCAGAAGACTGTTTTTCAATTATGGTTTTAGTAACTGTTTAGGGCGATTTGACACAGCCCGTGGTAACAAGACTGATTACTAATGATAAAAATATTATGTTTCATACATACACTTGATACTGATATTATTAATAACATATTAATAGCATAATAACAAATGAAAAAAAAATAAAAATACTATCCAATCTTCATCTCTTAAAATTGTATGCAGGAAAGCAATATAATAGAACATAGCATTTGATTTGTTCAAAGTACATCGTCGTTACAAATAAAATTTAAATATAAACATTATGTACTTTAATGAATTGATTCAAGTGACATGTAATGATGTACAACATTCTTTTTTTATTTCTGATATTCAGCAAAGTGGAATAATAACCGAAATTCAATGCCTTAAAGCGCCACACTTTACCTGTTTAAAGATCAATATAGTGCACTATAGCAAGGATGTTCTGATTGGCCAATTACTTCGTGAACAAAGAACTGACTTTGCCATCCTGACAGAAACATGGTATTCAGACGAAAATCAAAATATAGTTGAGTCCTCAGACCTGAATCAAAATGGTTACAAAATTAGTGTCTCCAACCGAAAACACAGAATTGGTGGCGGCGTAGCCCTTTCATGTAAAAATGGTATTGGTATGCGCAAATTATTATCTATGGCAGTTTTAAGCTTTGAGTGCGGTGTCTGGCAATTGGTGCTGAAGAGTATTACTATCCACTGTGTTGGTATCTATAGATACCCATCACTAGCATCACCAAGTCAATTTGTTACTGAGTTCTTAGAACAAGATATCATTCCTAAGTACACTAATCTGTTGATCATGGGTGACTTTAATCTGCACATTCATGATGATAGCAATGTCATCCCCAATTGTAACACTTCTCCATCAGCTATGGGGTTGGTACAGTATGTAGAATTTCCGACACACATACATTGGCAATGCCTGGAGCTAGTGATTACAGAACTCACAAAAAGGTTGTAGACTTAGTTTTATGTGAACCAAGTCCATTTCTATCGGACCATTGTGCCGTTAAAGTGATCACCTGGGTACAAAAAGAGAGCATTGTAAGCAAACCTGTGTCTTTTCGTAACTTTAAAGATGTAAATACTAATGCCCTTGTAGAAGACCTATTTGACCTAACTATTTCCGCTGATTCAGTTTAGTCTTCTGTTGAAGAATTTGAGTCAAAGATTGAGAAACTGCTGGATATACATGCATCGATGAAATCTAAAATACAAGTGTATAGATCACCAATGCCCTGGTTCAATGAGAATATCCCTGCCTGTAAGCGAAATTATGGCGAAAACATCAGAATCCCCTGAACTATAAAGCGTATATGTCTGCTATTCATAACTTAGAAATGAGAAAACTTCACTTTAAGCCATAAGGTTACTGAGTATAAAGGAGACTCTAAAAAGCTATATAAACTAGTGAAAGATCTTACTGGAACCAAGTCAGAGATCCCACTTCCACATGTGGATGAGATCAATACCTTGGCAGATAAATTTGCTGACTACTTTATGGACAAGATCAAGAACATACGCAAGTCACTTAAGGATTTTGAGAACTTCCAACCACTATTGAAGGATGTGCCTCAATTCTCAATGTTCAAGCCACTCTTAGAGAGTGACATTAAACAAATTATTAAGAAAATGCAGAATAAGTCATGTGAACTTGACATCTTGCCTACAAATGTTTTGAAATGCTTCCTAAATGAAGTCTTAAATACTATCACTCAACTAGTAAACCAGTCTCTCACTCAAGGTGTTTTCCCAGCAAAATGGAAACAAGCTGTTGTCAGACCATTGTTGAAAAAGATTGGTCTTGAATTAACATTGGCCAATTACAGACCTGTCAGCAACCAGGCATTTCTGTCTAAATTCATAGAAAAAGCTACCCTTAATCAATTAAATGAACACGTATCCGCTCACAACCTTCTACCGGCCAATCAGTTCGCCTATCGTCAATTTCACTCTTGCGAATCAGCTCTACTGAGACTAGTCAATGACATTCTGAATGGGATGGAACATCAAGAGGTGACTGCACTAATAGCTCTCGATCTAAGTGCAGCTTTCGACACTGTAGATCATGACATACTATTACAAGTGCTGGAACGGCAGTATGGTGTTCATGGAATAGCCTCAAAATGGGTGGATTGATACTTGAGACCTCTCACATGCAGAGTCAGTGTCAATTCACAATTATCGACCATACGGGAACTCGAATGCAGTGTCCCCCAGGGAAGCTGTTTGGGCCCTTGGCTGCATTTGACATATGCGGGGACTATTTTTGATATTGTGCCTCCAACTATTTCTGTGCATCGATTCGCGGATGCAAATACGGCTAATAAACGATTCAAACCAACACACGCTGAGGAATCACCTGCAGTTCAGAAACTCCAAGAAGCTGCTGTACTAATCAATGATTGGATGAACAGCAATAAACTTAAAATGAATAATGCAAAGACTGAATTTCTTTTGTTTGGGAGTCGCCAACAACTAACCAAGTGCAGCACTAACAAAATTAATATATGTGGCGACATTGTTTAATCACAAAGCTGTATTAAATGTCTGGGTGCATTTTTGGATGAGTCTCTTTCCTTTAAGGAGCATGTTAAGACAAAATGTAAAGCTGCTATGTTAAACTATCTCAAAAAAAGCATCCGGAAGTATCTGACAAGAGAGGCTACTGAAACACTTGTGTTATCCTTAGAAATATCCCACCTGGACTATTGCAATGTGATTCTTAACGGCATATCCAAAACTAATCTGTCCAAACTTCAGCGCATTCAGAACATGTGTGTTAAGCTTGTCTTGCGTCGTTCGAAGTATGATAGTTCGCAACAGGCATTATTTGAATTACATTGGCTGCCCATAAAATCTTGCATGACATTTAAAATTTTATTATATATGTACATATGCTCAGTGGGAAATGCCCCTTCTTATCTATTAGATCTCCTGTCCAGTATATAAACGTGCTTCAAGATCATCTGCTTCCTCTGTCGGCTGCTACGCTGTTCCATTTAACAGAAATAAGACTTTTTCCGACAGGAGTTTTAGTACAGTGGGACTTCAATTGTGGAATAATCTACCAACAAGTTTAAAACAATCTAAATCCTTGGACATTTTCAAAAAAAACAGCTTAAGGGCTGGTTCTTTGAACAGCATGAATCATTATTTTAAATTGAGTGACATTATTGTTTAATATGTAAAGAGTTTATATATTGTGACTTACTGTAAAACGCCGTTGAATGTGTGTGATGCAGAAACAGGCGTTTCAACAAATTGGATTAATTAACGATTAATTTAGACGCCGCGGCTCAATCGGAACTCCTCGGGTAGTTCTGTCCACGGGACACGGGACAATCACCCCTCGGATGTATCTTGTGCAATGATACTTACTGCAATCACGATCGTTTTGTTCGCCGGATGTCGGAAGAAGAATTTGCCTAAAATGTAGATCACACAAAACATAAACAATGCCATCGTTTGACAGCTGCATGTCTGCTGCGTTGGGTAAATTAAAATTGGATGATTTAAAGTTGAAGCCGCCACAAAATGAAGTTTTACAGGCATCTTTGTTTTGACCTCTGTCTCAAAAGTAGTCACATTTCGGGAAATGTCCGAGGTGATCCGACTACCTACATCTGAGAGATGATTCGTGAATTATCCGAGGTATTCCGATTGGCCGCGGCTATGAGGTTTCACTGGTTGATTTACATCTGACTAGTTAAGTTAGTTAAGCAGGTACAACATTAATAGACCTATGCTGTCAATGGTGGCTGCGGCGACAACGCAGGGTGAATGGAGGTAACCATAATACAAGAAAACCATCCTGTAGAAGAGGTAATGAATTTCACTGTTAGATATATTTTTTTTTTCATACTAATTACTCTTTACATTAATATTAATATATTCTTCTGCCTTAGATTAAATGGCTTTAGCCACAATTATATATCAACTGCTGTTTGCTGATTTATTTTGCAATTTCTTTTTAACTTTTCATTTCTCATTATCTGGGATTGATTGTCATAGCTTCTTTTCAGTTAGCTTAGTTGAATAGCAACCCAATCTAAACAATGTAAGTTTTATTTTGGGTAGATCCAGGTTCAAATCCTGGACTGGAATACCTTGACAGTCCCATTTCATCTCTTATGTTCTATTTTTATTTTAAATATACTTGTTTAAATACTGGTTTAAATTTATTTTGTTATGTATAAAACCTAATTATCACATATCACAAAATAAATACACTTTATTGAACTGTTTCATACAAAAAGGTTCAAAGTACTGAATAGTATATGTAAAATCACTCAGGCATATGTTTAATACCAGGTACTAAATGACTGGCTAGAATATACATTTATAGTCTCTGCATAGTCATTAAATATATACACCTTGATTTAATTTCACTTAGGCAACTTAAAAAAAAATATTTATTTATTTATTTATTTGGGTTTTACGGCACACCGACACTTAATAGGTCATACGGCGCCGAATACAAAGTTAAGTGTGAATAAAGCGTAATCAGGTTAAAACCAAACTACGCATGTAAAATATAGAAAAATACCAAAACTATCAGGTAAAAAAAGTAACAATTCGAAACAGGTCAACACATAAAACGGTTTAAAAATTTATAACTTACTAAGAAAACCAATGTCGTTCAAGAAGCAAACAAGTTTTGAATCCGACACTGTCCTAAATAGTTCGTACATGTTATGGACATTAAAATATTTCGACCGTATGTGGTCTGTGTCGATACACTGTAATAAAATATGGTTGACTGTCAGTGGTTCCTGGCAAGGAACACATACAGGTTGAACTTCTCTTTTCAAGAGATATGAATGAGTCAATCTAGTATGTCCAATGCGACAGCGGGTAAGAACTACGTCTTCTCGTCGACTTTCTCTGCAAGCAGAGACATTGGCAACCGACGTTAGGTTTAATTACGTGTAATTTGTTACAAACAATACTGTCCCAACCTGTTTGCCACTTGATTAAAATATGTCGGTAAATAAGTGGTTTAAAATCAGTGTGTGGGATGCAAAGATCTGTCTCAGTGAGGGCTGAGGCAGATTTTGCACCCCTGTCAGCATCTTCATTTCCTCGGATGCCTACATGACTAGGAAGCCAACAGAAGGAGATTTCGTTAGTGTCGTATAAACTTTGAAGTTTGACAAGAACAGTGCGAACATGTGGATTTGAATAATTCAGTGAATTTATGCTTTGCAGTACAGATAATGAGTCTGAAAATATAACATATTTTTCACCGGAATGTTCTGAAATGAAATCAAGGCTTAGATTTATAGCCTGGATTTCAGCGGTGAAGATAGACGAGTTGTTAGGAAGTCTTTGTTTAATGCAGTGGCTATTACTTACGGAAGCACAGCCAACATGAGTGTCCGTCTTTGAACCATCAGTATATATGTGAAGGTGATCAGAGTACTTATCAAGGAGTTCGAGAAATTCAGATCGTAAAATCAAAGGATCTGTGTTCGACTTTTTATTTTTACAGAGTTCTAAGTTCACATCAGGAGAACGGAGTTGCCATGGTGGATGTTCAATTGTGGGGTTTTCAGAAATGTTTTCGAGTTTTATACCTGATGTGTTTATGCTATCTTTAAGCCTTAAACCAAGAGGTCTGAGGGCTTTAGGTGATCGATCATAAAGCTCCTCATGTTTAGGGTTGAAGACACAATTAAACGTTGGGTTATCGGGGTTAGACACTAGTTTAATTATATACTGCAAAGAAAGTTTCTCGCGACGCAAGAATAATGATGGTTCATTGGCTTCAACGTAAAGGCTCTGCACTGGTGAGGTCCTAAACGCTCCTAGAGCTAGACGAAGTCCCTGGTTGTGAACGACGTCCAGCATCTGGAGATAGGACCTCCTGGCAGAACTATAGACTATGCTTCCGTAATCTAATTTAGACCGAATTAGGGAAGGGTACAAAAGTAACAATGTTTTCCTATCGGCTCCCCAGTCTGTATGGGATAAATATTTAAGCAAGTTAAGAGTTTTGAGACATTTCTTCTTGATGTAATTGATATGTGGAAGAAAAGTCAGTTTCCTGTCAAAAATGACTCCAAGAAACTTAGTTTCCTGAACAACGGGAATGCGAATGTTATTTAAAAACAATTCGGGGTCAACATGAATACCACGTTTCTGACAGAAATGTATACAGTTGGTTTTGGTTGGAGAAAATTTAAAACCGTTGGTGTTGCTCCATTTTTGCAACTTATTAAGACATTGTTGTAATTGTCTTTCAATTGTGCTCATATTTTTAGAGCGGTAACAAATAACGAAATCGTCCACAAAAAGTGAACAGTCAACCCCCTCATGAAGGGTTTTTACAATATTATTTATTTTTATGTTAAAAAGGGTAACAGATAGAATACTACCCTGGGGGACACCCTGTTCCTGTTTATGAACAGATGACAGAGTGGACCCGATCTTGACCTGAAAATTTCTGTCAGAAAGGAAGCTGTCAATGAAAATTGGTAAACGACCCCTGAGACCAAGGTCACCTAAATCCTTTAAAATCCCATGTTTCCAAGCCGTGTCATAAGCCTTTTCAAGATCGAAAAACACAGCTACAAGGTGTTCCTTCTTGATGAAGGCATCAATTTCTAAACGAACAAGATGATCGACTGTGCTACGTTGGTGTCTGAATCCACTTTGATATTCTGAAATTAAGTTGTTGGACTCAAGATACCAGACAAGTCTATTATTGATCATTCGTTCTAAGGTTTTACAAATACAGCTCGTCAAAGCAATAGGTCTATAGCTTTGAGGATCTGTTGGGTCCTTACCTTGTTTATGAAGTGGAATAATGAAGGCATTTTTCCAAGAATCGGGTACTTTACCGGATATCCAAATTTCATTAAAGATTGACAAAAGTAAGTTTAGAGATCGAATTGGTAAATGTTTTAGGAATTGGTACGGTATGTCGTCTGGACCAGCAGCGGTATCATGCGATTTATTAAGAGCATCCTTAAGCTCTTTCAAGGAAAAGGATTGATTGTAAGTTTCGCTATTATTAGATTTAAAATGAACCTTTTCCCTTTCAGCAGAGTGTTTAAAGGTTTGGAATTGCGGCGTGTAGTTGGCCGATGAGGAATTTTGTGCAAAATTTTCAGCAAGTGTGTTCGAAATGTTTTGTTTATCTGTTATTACGGTGCCATTTGTTTTAAGGTGGTTAACAGTTGAATATGATGGTTTACCGCTAATCTTTTTAATAGCAGACCAAAGGTTTTACGTTGAGGTAACCGATTTTAATAGAAGTAGGGAGTGACGGGTTGGCGAAAGTTAAAACAAAAGTATTTGTTGGAACTCGCCGGCCGTCCCTCAGGAATGAAATCCTGCGGACGCCACACACCTCCTGTGGCGTGAGTTCCCTGAGGATATCCTCCTCAGAGACACCAGCAAGGTCAGGGCACCGAATTACGCCTTTCGACGAGTTCAGAGAAATGTGAGGGTACGTTTTTACTTTTAACGAACAGAAGTCAGTAAGTTTAAGAAGTTTGTCGGAGTAAGTTTTACAATCCGTTTCAATTAGTAAGCAGTCATTTTTAGTTTTTTACTGAAACAACACTGCCAATAAGGCCTTTGATGGATTTTTCTATCACAAAAGGCGATACTTTGGTAATTGGCTTTTTCTCTGTCGATTCGACAACAATAAAGTGAGGAAAGCACGTGCTTGTAGGTGTATCGGTATCGGAATCTTCGGAAGATAAAGTAGGGATCGGGTCCTTGCATTTACGTTTGCGTTCCATGAGAGATTTTTGTAATTATTCGGTATCCTGGCTCACCACCCACCACGGAGCCCAACAAGGGGGCGTCTTATGGGAGTGGATCTCCAACCTCCCAACGCCAGTGATACCAGGATACGATACTCCGACATAAAATATACTATAAAGCATACAAAATGCCAGATTGATCCGTTAAGGGGGTATCGACCGGCAACTGGGTTATAGTTAATAGGGGAAAATATAAGAAAAGGAGTTTGCGGAACACGGTACATTTGAAGCCAGAAAAAGGAGAAAAGGAGTGGAAAGTCGGAGGCAAGAAAGTGGGACGAAAGGGAGTTAAAGCTAACCCAGCACCGGCCGAGTGGTTAGCCGATTGAGGATACAGGACCAGTACCCCGCCCGTCTACCCCACAACTTAGGGCCAAAGTAGTGTGTTGGTCAGGGTCGACTTATATGTCAATATCCTGACAAGCCAACAAAGACCTCAACCACCAGGATCCCCTCGTCGTGGAGATACAGGGTCGCCACCCACGGCAAACAGGTGGGCTACCTTTGGAGGGTTCTTACCCCGCTACAGGTAGCGGCAGCCGGAGAATTCTAAGGCCCCTACCGGCAGGGCCGAAAAATATTTCAAAATTCTTAAAAATATTGGCATAGGTATATGTATTTCATTCACACATATCAGTACACTGTACACAAGTTCAGTTTATACTAATATATCACCCTATAAAACTATTATAGTTAAAGGCACATCAGAAGCTATTAAGGTGAAAAAAGGCTTTTTAATGTGTTCTTTGGTCTGTATCATTTTATCAGAAAAAAAGATTTCTTTGTATTAAAATAGCCACATGTTCTGATTTTTGACAAGATGGCTGGGTTGTGCCAAAGGATTGATCCAGATGTTGCCTTCCAAATAGAGATATTAACAGAGGATGGTGAGGCAGACAGCACAGTGATGAAAAGCAGGTTGCACAGTTTGTGTCTCTTACACACCAGGCCCACCACTTTTCTACATTAAACCGCAGGTTTAATCCAACTAAAAGGGTAATAAACTACCATATGACGAAGTGGAAGGAAGAAGCTGATGATCAGTCCAATCTGTTGAACTTAGTAAGATAGTATTAGGATATTTTTCCATTGTTATTGTGTAACATCTCAATAGTTGCATAATGTAAATACATTTTTCTACTATGCATATAACATCAACAAACACTTAATTGTAATAAGAAAATTAAGATAAGAATTTTACTATTAAACTGTCAACAATTTGGCATTAATGCCTCAATGTTTTATTATACATCAGATGCATAAGATATTATGCAGATTTGTTGTTAGCACTTTCTCATGTTGCTCAAGGCATTCACCAAAAATACTATTTTCTCACTGGATAAAATGCTTTAGTAGCAAACATTAAAACTATTCAGATGCAGCAGGAACAAATGGATCATCCAAATGATCTAAAATTTATGAGAGTCAAAAAGGAATCAAATAAGCAAGGAAAAAGTGAGGTATCAATGCTCAAAATGTCAATATTAAATGTTATCTGTTTCTGATTTTGTTAAATCAACATTTACAATGTTCAAGTTATATCCCTTTTCACTTATGCTTGTGTTTCAAAATGAAAGTGTTGGTGCAGGGTTTTTGTGTGTTGACTATTGTGTTTGAAAATGGCTCTATTAAATGCCTTTTGTCAGTATTGAGATATTATTACCAAATTCGATCTTAGATACTTCCTGGGAAGAATGATATTGGTGATTGCATTTGGGATCAATAAGGTTAAGGTCAATGTCATTTTTACTGAAATATATATTTTGTTGCTAATAAATAACTTTCGTCAGAATTGATATATAATTACTTAATTATGTTCATAGATAATTTATGGGAAGTCTGGGGTCTTGTTTAGAATAAATCTTGACTGTTGAGGCTAAAGAAATTAATTAGTATAATTGTGCCATCTATGTAATATACACGCAGCAATTTCTAAAATGTTGGTTGACCTACCTTTGATGTTAAATTTGTACCACAGATTATCTTTCAGTTACAGATTTTTGCAGTTATATCTACAAGTTATATCTGTTCATTTATGTTTGTGCTTGTTTGCTATATAAGTAAATTCTGCATGTCAATCTACAAGCTGGTGCAGTTTTGTTTGGACTATATTTACATTTTTTCATAGTTCATGTATCATTGCCTATGTATTCATTATTAACAAACATTGACAGTTTTGTTTGTGCACTTATAGTTTACAAGTATGGACAACTATGCTCATATACCCATTACACTACATTTGTAAACAATTGTGTGTATAATAGTTGGTACCAAAATAATGGTCTTTAGATGTAGATTCATATAATTATTCTACTTTTATCTAAATACTTTGTAGGTAAGAAAGTCTTGATTTATTTATTCAATTTTGATGTCCAACTGTTAATATTTCTTTAGGTAAACCCCTAGTATCAAAGCATTCTGCAGATACCCTGGGTTACCAACCCTTGTTTGTAATCTTGGTCAGTAAGTTTTGTTGTCAACATTTAATCACTTTATCTGCCAGTCATGATGCTGCTCTTGTTGGATAAGGAGAAGACAATAAGGCCATAATAATGGAAATTGATTAGTGTTGTTACTTAGTTATCTTTGTTGTTTAACCTATTTTTAAGATTTTGGCTTCTGACTATCTTGACTATTTATTATATATTTGTAACTTTGTATGGCTGTAAGAAATAATTCCTTGTTTCTAGAGGACACTTCATGCATATTTTCATTGGAATATCCATCGTTATAAGTTGCTGGAACTCCACTTACTGTGTTATTTAAATTGCTACTATAAACAAAATCAAAGTATGTAAACTATTGGCGAGCCATTCTGCTGTTTTTCTGCACCCGTCCTGTAACTTTGATTATTAAATATCAACAACAGCTAGAACTGCAAACTTATTTACATACACACACGCATATATATATATATATATATATATATATATATATATATATATATATATATAGGTTTGTTTACTCATAATTTACAATCATTAATATGTTTGTGTCTACAATCAATGACAATTATGTGCAATAATATTTATGATATTAATGACTACTTACTAATAGTTTGTAAACACTTACCTCATAATCTATAAATGTAAACACTTTTAGTCATACTCTCATGTCTTTGTTTATAAAATTGTTTCAGTAATATATCATGATGCATATATCCTGTAGATGTTGTCCATCAGTTCTATTAGTTAGTAATGAAAGTTGTCTCACCAGTTGTTGTTTTTCCTAGAAATTCCTCATGGTCTATCAGACACAGTGGATGAAAGACCTTTTGTTGAAGTATGGCAGCAATATGACACTGCTTGATTCCACATACAAGACTACAAAGTATGTCCTGCCGCTGTTCATGCTTGCTGTTCGGACAAATGTTGATCATCAGGTTGTGTGTATCTTCATTGTCGAAGATGAATATGTGGCCAGTTTGGCAGAGGCCATTGCTATTGTTAAGGAGAACAATACAAGCTGGAAGCCCCGTCATTATATGACTGATTGTGATGAAAAGGAAATGGCTGCAATGGAACAGCATTTCCCTGGTATGATTTTTGCAAATAAGTAAATATGTAACTGTTTCCCTTTAAGAAATATACAATATACATCACAATATCCATCATTTCTGTGTGCTTTCACAATAGCATGATATTATTTTATCAGATAAATGTGACAAGTCATGAAGAAACAGGTATCTTATTTAAGAAAAGGCACATTTTAAATGCCAACTATTTTTCATGCTTACCATTTAAATAAACATTCAAATCTACTATTTTAATAACGTTATTCTGACCACAATTTCAATAATGTTATTCCGGGCTACCATTTTAATAACGTTATTCCAAGCTACGATTTCAATAGCGTTATTCCAGGCTACCATTTTAATTATGTATTCCAGGCTACCATTTTAATAACTTTATTCCAAGCTACGATTTCAATAGCGTTACTCCAAGCTACCATTTTAATAATGTTATTCCAGGCTACCCTTTTAATAATGTTATTCCAGGCTACGATTTCAAGAGCGTTATTCTAGGCTACCATTTTAATAATGTTATTCCAGGCTATCTTTTGAAATAACATATCAGAATACCACTTTTATTAACATTATATGAGACAACCATTTCTATAACATTATACAAGACTACAACTTTAATAACTTTATTTTAGACTACAATTTGAATAACATTATTCCAGACCCGCTGCAATAGCTCAGGTGGTAGAGCGTCGGCTTGCGGATCGGGAGGTCGTGGGTTCAAACCCTGGCTGGGTCAAACCAAAGACTTAAGAGTTGGTAGTAGTTGCTTCCCTTCTAACGCTTGGGGCTAAGAGGACAGCATTACTCCTGGCTCGTCGGTGTCAGTATAATGGACCGGCCGGGTTCAGTCCCTAGGCACCTCATAAGTGCCCCTTTGCTATAATGATAGAAATGTCGCTGCACAGTATCGGCAAGTATGCTGGCAAACTCATTCCCACATTATTCCAGGCTACCATTTCAATTAACATTATACTAGGCAACTACTTAAATTAACATTATACCAGGCAACCATTTTACTTAACATACCATACTACCGTAACAAACATTTTTCATTAAAATGTTTCAACAGAAGCCCAAGGATTAATTTGTGACTTCCACCGCGGTCAGCTTGGCACCGATTCATAGCGAAAGGGTCCAATGGGGTGAAGGCAAAAAAAAAAAACATTTGACCAGCTGCAGAGCATAGCCTGGGCCTCATTAGAGGACGAGTTCCAACATAGGCTTGATAGCCTGGAGAAATCAGAACTGTGGAAGCCATTTAAAAACTATATGGCACGCCAATGGCTTCCATTGAAGGATGTGTGTATGGAGAGTCTTGTATTTATGCCTTATCCTAATCTATGAAAAGCAGCATAGTTATAGTTTACTTCTTTCCATATAGTCATTAATTTCCTGTTGTTTTCAATTAGCACTCCTGATAGTATTACTCATAGTGTCAACTAATGACAGGAAAGTGTTTTCCATTTTCAATAAGAATTTAGATCAAACTAATTTTGTAATTAATATGCCTTTTGTGATAAGGTTATTTGTGATCTCTTTTAGATTCATTCTGGTAAAATTCACTGTTATTACAGTTATATTTTGGTTTCAGTTAAATATCTTAAGTCATGATTCATTAATTACTGTGAAATTTGGTATACAGTTTCCTTGTAAGGAGAGGAACTTTGGTGATTGCTCCTGGGGTCCATCGGGTTAAGCTCACGGTCACTGTTATTAAAACCAGATGCTTATCGCAATGTGCTTAAGTAAAATTAACTTTTAGAAAATTTGATAGTGTTTATTTTTGGTGACTATTGACATGTTTCTGTGGATTAATAACTTGTTTTCCACTGATTTATGATGAGCATTTTTATGTACACCTGTAACTGTCTATATTGCTTTGGTGTTTTTACACTATTTTACTTTCAAAATATCAAACATTGTTAACAAGCACTAATTAAGATAAAGCAGATTTGCATGCATGTGTTACTGCATGTTATGTTTCTTAGAAATAGGCTCAGTATTCTCGTACTGGTGAACTTCTGGTTGGCGTCCACACCAACAATGGTTTAGAAAGGCTCCACGGGGAACTAAAGAATGTGTACTTAAAGAACACAAAAAGTACAATAACTGCCATGGTGACAATTCTGATCCACACATTTTTTTTCCAGATAAGAAACAGGGGTGAGAATCTTTGTATAAAAATGTGTGTTTAATGTTAGGATGTAAGCAGTCTGGACACAGATAAGTACATGTTTATGGCACTAAGATTCAAGTGGTTTTGACTACATTTAAATGTATCAGCATTTTAGGTATCTCATACAAAATGTGGATAATGAGTGCACATGACATGTAATTGTGCTTGAGCAGTTTTGTTATATATGTGATAGCTTTTATAATGGCTGAAATAACTAACAACTTTATAAAGAGTTTGAATCTCCAAACTGAATGAAAATAGAATTTTGAAATTAACTAACCTGGTAATATGCAGAGAAATATTCAGTGTCGTTTTAAAGAAAACTCTTACAAATTTCAAAAATGGCAGAATATACCAGTATGTTTTTTGCCTTTTTTGCAATTTATTAGATTTTGTATGAGAGTGCTTTCAAAGTCTCACAGTTTGATGGTTACTATGTATGTTACATAAAAAAACAACCTAGTGAGTAAAAAATTTTATACTGAATATATAAAGAATATTAGAGTATGTAAAGTTGTATTTGATTCTTTCAATGAATTAAGTGTCAATTAGTTAAAAATTTCTATAGCCATTCTCTCTTTTGGAGAATATGAAGAGACAGTAGTTTCTTAAAGAAAATATTTTAGAATGCACTTAAATGAATCAAAATACCTCCACATGTCAGTAGTACAAAAACCGCTAATTTAAATATAAAATTTAGCTAAATTACATTAAAATACAATGACCCTCACCACTAATCGGGGATAATTAACTCATGACACGTTGTAGAGTTGATGCATATAAACTCCCACAACACACATTTTACCATAAGAAAATATTGTACTAAGATACATCGAAGCAAATGTATCTGACAAAGGGAAGAAGTATGCTGCAGACATTCCAGAGTTTCTGCATGGACGGCCAACAAAACTTATCAATCACTGCATGGACATGATGAATGACGCTCGTCATTTAGAGTAAGTATGACTTCTCATAATAAGTTTTCTTACATTATATTATTTTATTCTACATTTTTGTTTCTATGCTATTTATTTTTCAGACTGTCTACATTGATGTATACTTATCAAAATTTTTACATATATGTAAATTAGGACAGTAATAACCGGGTTTATAGCAAAGTCTTTTAAAATAATAGTGTTTATAGGTACACAGTTAAGGAAGCAATATATCTGCTTTAAGTGGACACTCTCAGAATAACTGACAGAGACAGTTCTTGTATGCCTACTACCTGGAACTGTGTGTAGCTACAAGTTAATTAAAGGCATTGAAAAAAGCCTTCTTTAGAGACTGCTGGCTAGAACTGCCACAATCCCACCACCTTCCTCTAAACCCATTAACCTCCAATTTTGTTCACAGTGTGAAGCCAGGTAAAGCCTCGTTCCAATTTTGCCTAACCGGTCAGTAGAACCACATTCTGACAATAAGATGTGCAGTCTTTACTCTATTTCTAACAGAGGATTATTACTATTAGGTTTCTTGTACTATATAAACACTGGTTTCAGCTTTTATATGACACTTTACTATAAGATCACAATGCCCTTTTTTTAAATCACCAAATAAACAGTTCATCATTTTAATTGAATACTTATAATTATCTGCAGATAAATTTTACGCAGAGATACGTTTGTAAAATTGACTTCCATCTTGAGTTTATAATTTTTCACAGATCTTATGCATTAAAAAGACATTTCTTTTAAACATTGTTGTGCCTTTGAAGCCCATGCGCTGATATATTATAAGATATTATAGGAACAAATAAAACAGCCCAAGCGCTGATATATTATAAGATATTATAAGAACAAATTAAACAGCCCAAGCGCTGATAAATTATAATAACAAATAAAACAGCCCAAGCGCTGATATGTAACAATATCAATTTAAATATGGCATATAATGCCATGACATCATGTTCTAAAAGTGTCAAAAGTGAAATGTAAAAAATACGAAAGAAAACAACGAAATTTAGAAAACAACCTACCAACAAAATAAAACGTAGTATTGTTAAGAGCTAATAAGTTAAAAAAACAGTTCATGAAAAGCCGAGGATTTATCCGCAGTTGGCATATTATATGTAAGAAAGGTACTAAAAATGCCGATGTTATACCTACTGTGCAATCTCACGTAAAGGGTATGGAGATTGCTCAAGTTGTCTCACCTATATAGGGCACGACTGGAGAGATGAAGAGACAAGAATTCCAACAGTTACTGTCCAATTATGGCTTTAAGTCACTGTTTTCATATAGTCTCAACGACCTGTCCGGTCATCGTGTAATTTAAAAGCAATGCAAGTTCTTGACTGTAAAGGGTCAATTGCAAGCAATGCAATACAACGAAGGATTCCCGGGTTGTAACCGTCTGCAATACATTTTCTGATAAGTTTTGTTAAGTGGTCAGAAAAGTTAGTGAGACCCTTAATTTTCTTTAACTTGAATAAAACATTTCCATAAAATGCAGGATGGCTTATGCCTTTCTGCATCAGTGTTTTCATACTGCTATTATACTTAGAAGCAATAAAACCATTGTGGTGAAATAATTTTGAAAACGCCTTTCTTAATTTATGAAAACGAAACCCTTGCTGTAACAGTTTAGAAGAAATAAACAGGTTTCTAGCATTGAAATCTTCTACTTTACTACAAACTCGTGCAAACCTTGTAAGTTGTGATATGTAAATACCATGAGAGGTAGCACGAGGTGAATCACCGTCAAGGTATGGATAATTCACAATACTAAAGTTGAAATCATATCTCTTGTCATAGATTTTAGTAGAGACGTTGACATTTAATATACCGATCTTAATGTCTAGTATTGCTGCATTTAAATGTCAGTTATTTGCTTTTTTAAGGGTAAGTTCTGGAGGGTAAAACAGATGGATCATTTGAGAAAAGAAAGGGTTATCGATAGTAAGAATATCGTCAAGATAGCGTGACGTTAAATTGAAAGCCTCTATAATGTGGCTTTGGTTAGAAGGGGATAAAGGTAATATGAAATCATGTTCAAAGCAGTATAGAAAAATCTGCAATCAATTGTGCACAGTTGGTTCCCATAGGAAAACCAATTACTTGTCTGAATAAAGTGTCACCGCATTTTATGTATATATTGTTAATAGCAAACGTAGAGCTTCACAAACATCCGAGCAAGTCCACATAGTAAACTTTTCTAAGAAAATGTTGGTAAAAATGCATTACTTTCATGACATGCAATATATAGACGTTGCTCTCGAGCAAATGTTTTCTCAATAAGAGCAATCAATTTGGTCTTAATTAAATCATGAGGTAAAGAAGTGTACAGCATGCTGGCAATATTTCAGCTGCTGTAGAGAAAGTGGAAATGGTCCCTACAGACACCACCATTCGCCTACAACAGCGTGGAATGAGAGAGAAGCTACAATTACTACAGGCCACTACATACACCATGACAAATGCTGAATCCTTGAAGCACCGTACCTCACAGCTAGCTGAGATGTATGACTCATTGTGTTCAAACCCAGACCTGCACCACTGCCAGTGAGAAGACAGAAAAAACGAGTCAGAGGATTTTATTTTGATGAAGGTTTGTTATTTATCATGTCATTATACAAACATCAGTATAAGACCAGAAATAACAGGAAATAAAAATATCTTCAAAATACATTAAGATAACTTTATCCTATGTGTTAAAGTTCCCAACTGACTTATGACAATGACAGTACGTAGTCCCTCAGCAGACAAGTGGTGCATTGGTGGTTCTTCTTTCTTCAAAAATAATTATGGCACATATACATTTTTTTCTGCTCAAGCCTTACATTTCATGTATGCGATTTAAGTATTCAGGTAAAGATGTGTTTTAGTTCAGGTTTGGCATTTGATTCTCAAGTATGTTATTTGTAAATGAAATACTGCAATGCAAGTTTTTTCTTTGTTTTAGGGCTGTATTCAATATTCATACATTTTTCTGTTTAATTATTACCTCAACCATTGGGGAAGTGACGTTAAGATTACCCATCTGTGACACCATCCATCCGTCCATCAATGAATCCATAGGTGGATTTTATGCTTCTGATTGGTAAATTTTGAATACTTACTTCATACACTTAATATTTAATATTAGTTAGTGTTAGAGCACCGCTTTGAAGGATGTTGTATACCGCACTTCCGGTCCCGAGGCAAACACAAGTGTTAGATACTTAAACATATAATTGTCACTGTTCACAAGTTGACAAGTGCATCTGTAAGAGAGAAAGACGAGTTAATCGTATTCTTCTTTCAATAGTTGTATTGTAACTGTCAGAAGGTATTTCAGAGTTGTTCTATACCGGAACGAGTTAAGGATTTATAAATATCAAATATTAAGGTCAAGTTGATTTAATCTACACTGACGATAACTATTTCAATGTCGCGGGGTTAGTTTTTAATCTCTTTTCTCATACAAAACAAACATTTCACATGGTTTTATCAGTTCACCACAAGGTTAAGTACACTTAACATTATAATTCAATGACATAGTTAGTAGGTTATTGTTAGCGGAAAACAAGGTGACCTTAAACATGTGTGGTATCACTTAGCGGTAGTATGGTGTCATTGGTCAAGTCATGTTAACATCAATATTTAGTTAGTTTAAGATGTCAACTTGATAAAAGTACAGGAAAAGTTGACCTAAGCACCCACGCTGTCTAACAGATATTTCAAAGTTTACTAATACAATAGGTTGTAATTAGAATTTCATTTTAGTCATGGAAATGCAAGCGAATGAGTCTATTCAACACAATTATTACTATAATGCAAAAAACCCCGGTGCATTTACAGGCCCACAACACTATACACAATTTTGGAGAAAAAATATCCGAGAGTTTTCAGCTTGTATTACATAAATAAATGGTTGAAGAACCAGGACAAATATTCACTATAAAGAGAACCACGACAAAAATTTAAAACGGCAGGAGTTCTGGTATCGGCCATTGATGAACAGTTTGATGCTGATTTAACTTTAGGGGAAAATTTAAATAAATACAATGATGGTGTACGATTTTAATTGGTTGCGATCGATATATTCAGTCGTTATCTGGGGGTAAAACCGCTTCACGACAAAACGGCCAAATCTATCCTACATGCAGTCAAAGAAATATTTGCTGAAAGAAAGCCTTTAAAACTGAGGACTAATAAAGGCTCAGAATTCAACAACAGATTTTTAATGAAATATTTGAAAGACAACACTGTTTATTATTTTACCACGCAGAATATTCCTAAAGCGAATTATGTTGAACGTGTACAAAAAACTATTAAATTCATGTCCAAACTTTATATCCAAACTTCCAACTTAAAACGGCTAACAAGCCCTTATATAGACCCAAAGAATTTCTAGAACATTCACGAAAACCCAGAACATTCTCGAAACCCAGTTAAAAATAAACAAATGAACTTTCTAGCATGATCCTTATTTTCTAGCAGTTACGCGAATGCTACGTCATCCGAAATACGTCATGCGAATTACGTCATGACTACTACGATAAACAACCCCTGGACCTGACTCGCTTAACCTTAAACGTGTGTACTACTGTGCATAACACGGTAGGTACACAGTAGGTACACACTTTTACGTTGTACTTTTTTTTTCCAAAATGAAAGGTCTGTATTATATGAGTAATATGAGCCAGCCATATTCGTGCAGATAATGTTCATAAGCAATGTAATCTTTAAATATTATTAAAGTAATGGCAATGTTGTCTTCTAAGAATAACAGAGATAATCGTTCGATTTATCCAACGGTTCTTGAGATTAATACAATGTATCTGCGATACAAATCCATAAATTGGCATCTCTCAAATTTCGTGGGATTTATTAAATGAAAACTAAACAATAGAAGCTGACAAAGAGTGAAGATACACGTTATGAAACAACATTTACCTGGCCCTGACCTTTCCTGACACTGTCTGTGGATATATGAATGGATTTATGTGAGCAGTAGTAGTGGCAGAAAGAGAAAACGGGAATTCGTAGTGATCGTATTTATTTTAATTTCATTATTCACGTGATAGGTCAGATCAGGATCATGTTAAGTATTGGGGCTTTTAATAACATACAAGATATTTAGTGAACAGCGTTTAAAAGTGCAATGCAGTACAACAGATAAGACAGACGTTTCGTATTAATGATGGTTATACATCCATTGCTTTAGTCATTTGCTTCCTCTGGACATTGTTCTTGAGCATGTTCTTGCAGGTATATGTGATACCCTTCTCTGATGTACCGCACTATATACGACAGAAGTGCCACCCAGGTTTCTTTGACTTCGGAAATGTATTCCTCCGCCAGGACTACTTCCATAACATCCATAACACTCTTCATATACAATGAAAAGTACTCCTCTCGAAAGTACTCATACAGTCCGTGCTGCGCTTCACGTACCAAGAGATACTTCTCCACTTCCTCCCGTCTTAAATCCGCCGTTTCAACCACGTGACCAATTAACGTCATAAATTTCTCCACGTAACGTAACAAAACTGGGCTAGAAAGAGCTTCTTCGTCGCTCAAATGTCTGGAAACAGATAAAAGATAAGATCACATGATGAAAATGGTGGTTATGTTACTACATTTGAGTTGAAAATATATTTGCAGTGAACATTATTTTAACGATTTTTGTGAAACTCTTTAACCTGTATTTTTCTTAAAAGCCAAATACTCTATAATTGTTTTCGCAAAACCGCGAGATAATGATCGTGAATTATAGTCTTGGGGTGCTCCGATCACCTATTGTATGGGACGGCAACGTGCGTCGACCGACGTATATACATGTACAAGACGACTGAAAAGCTGCATTTGTCCCGTATCTTTGTTTTGCAACGGTTTTCCGCAAACAATTCGTTAAAAGTAAACAACAATATCATAATACTTGACAACGTTTCAATTTAAGTTGAATAATTGCCGACGTGTGGTTACAGTTGCGGAAATAAGTCCAGTTTATTTTAGATTTTATAAACGCAGACTGCGGATACGTATTACGTCATACAAAAGTTATTTTGATGGGTACATGGTTGATAATTCCTTGTGTATCTTACCACCTAGATATATTTTTGTGATCGACTCCTTTAGATAATAGTTTCTCATGCTAGACAGTGCAAGCTTCGGAGCACTTCTAGATTTTTAACTTCGTCCGATTATACAGCACCGCCTCAGTCCTGAGTTTAAAGTCTCAGTTATTTTGCACCAGATTCTAGGTTTTGCTCCTTGTCCCGCCTTCTAAGGGTGTCTGCGATACATGAATCCGGATACAATAGACTATATATTGGGACCGAATCAGTTGGTGTGTGATGGGAATCACTTTGAAGCATTTCTGAAAATCCGGACCTAGGTCAGGATTTGAACCAAGACCTACGGCTTACTAAGCCAAGTTTTTAATCCCTAGGTCAGCAATAAAAGCAGCGGTATCTTATGGTTCTGTTTTGTTTGTCCGTTTAATGAACGTCTATCATTGCATTTGCATGAATATTAAAAACGTAAAACTCGTTGGTCTGACTAAATTGTGTATTAACACATTAAGAAAGTTCTATACTGAATAAAACTAATTAATGCCACTTCACTTTTGAGACGTTTGGTAACGCTCCAATGTATTTGTTTTGATACAACACAAATAGCTAGAGCTAATAATTAAATACAGAAATCTCAGACAAAATTAATTTTAAAAAATCATACAAAATTAAAAATTGGAATAATTCATGGACAACTTAAACACATATCAGACTCAGAATGGTGCCGACTAAATTTTTAAAACATTACAGTTTGTTTAAATATGGCTTTTAACTTAAATAAATTATTAAATAAGTTCTAATTATCTTGTCAAAATTAACATCTATATTCATGTTCGTTAATTTGCAATTAATAATTTCAAATCTACATTTAGTGATAGCCTGCGCTTAAGGAACAATACAAAAATCATTCTTCAAAGTTATGGTTAGTTATACGCAGACTTCTAGCCAAATTATGCATTAAAATTGAATGAACAAAATGTAGACGAAATAATAAAAGAAATCACAAAAATCATAAAATGAACCAAATCATATGAAACTTAGATCAGCATTGTACGGCTAGTATAGGTATGTATATAATTCTAGAAACTGTTGAGTTTGTTTGCGAATTGCTTTTAAACAAACAGAATCTAATCAACTTTTCAAAAATAAAGAAGTCTATTGTTAGATTCTCATTAAGGTATATGAATATTCATGTTGGCTAATTTGCATAATTAAGTATTTCAAATCTAAGTTTAGTGATAGCCTCCATTTAACGAGCGATACCAAAATAGTCTTCAATATTATGGTTACTTATAATCAGACTTCTAGCCAAATTATGCTTTAAGATTGAATAAGCAAAATTTGGACGAAAATAGTTATAAAAAAATCATAAAAATTATAAAATGAACCAAATCATTTGAAACCAACATGTCTTGTTAGACAAGAAAGGGTGTGTATATAACTTTAGAAATTGTTGAACTTATTTGAATATTGCTTGTAAATGAAAGAATCTAATCATCTTTTTAAAAATAAAGTCTAATTATAGATTCTCATTAAAATTTATAAATATTCATAAGTGCTAATTTGCATAATTGACAAATGATCATAATGACCATTCAATAACCTTTAATTGAGTCCCAGTTTTATACTTCTATCACCATTTTCGGGAAATATCCAATGTCAAGTCGCCTTCTTGGCGTGATTGTGGTAAAAGGTAATGATTGTGGACGGATATTGTGGTTATACTTTGTAACACAGCACAAAGCCGGTAAAATCAATGTCCAGTAATCAGTAGGCGTACCACGTGCCTCGCATGCCAAGTGTCAATGTCCTCGAAAGGGAAGGTTTTACCTCCTAAATAAATAGTTTACACCAGTAAGTGCATTAAGATAACTATAAAAATGTACTACCACATGCCTGTAGGTCCTATGACTCACTTTCCATACATATTTATCTTCGGAAATGTCACGTTTTGAGACATTGAAAACCGCTGTAGATAAACTGTTTCAGTATTAAATTAGCCGCCCATTTTTAAACTAAATTTCTACGCGCTCTATATGGTTATGTAGAAAATAGGTAACTTTCGAAGCATATCAGTGTGGTCAATCGAGAAAAAACTGTTATAACAAACATCACATTTTGTCATATATATATATATAGGATGGGGATGGGATTTGCCGGCATTTTTGATGAAACTGTGCAGCGACATTTCTATCATTATAGCACAGGGGCATTTATGAGGTGCCCAGGGACTGAACCTGGTCGGTCCATTATACTGACACCGACGAGTCAGGCGTAATGTTGTCCCCTTATCCCCGAGCGTTAGGAGGGATGCCACTACTACCAACTTTAAAGTCTTTGGTTTGACCAGGCCGGGGTTTGAACCCACGACCTCCAGATCCGCAAGCCGACGCTCTACCAATTGAGCTAGTGCGGCCGGTCCATATATATATATATACATATATATAATTAAATGTTCATATAATAGCCATTTTCGTACTCCTTATACACATAGCTTTTAACTAGACCAATGTATTGTTTTATCTCAGTTGCAAATTATTCTTAAATATTAAATAAGCTAGCAATTAATTGCCTTTATTGTTCGTTACGAGTGGATAATTAAGACAAACTCTATAGATAAAAAGAATTACTACTGTTCGTTCAAACTTACGATTCTGTTGCAACTCCTGCATTGTTGTGCTATATTCTAGTTGTATTATTAAGTAATCGTGTTGGACTATGAACTGTGACATGTTCAAGTTGAACAATAATTTCTTTCCTCCTTAATCCGATCTCCTCTGGCCAGGACATAGGCATTTCTGTCTATAGTGAGAGCCCAGAAAAGGAGGTGAGAAAGAATGAGAGTGAAATTCGAGAGAGAGAGAGAGAGAGAGAGAGAGAGAGAGAGAGAGAGAGAGGAAAAGGGCGAAGAGAGAAAAAATGCTGTAAACAATGACAAATCGCTGTTTGTTTTATTTTGTATGTTAATTTATATAGGCCTAATCTATTTACATATTGAAAATGTCAATTAAAGTTATTGGCTTTAGTACTTGGACCTGTGTAATAATTATTTGCGTCTAGAATTTTTATATTTGATCCCAAACTGCCAGTTTGTACTCTATAAATCAATACCATATACTTGCCCCGTGGTTGTTGATGTCTATCCGGATAAGATGATTTTATACCATTGATTCAGCCGTGTGAAATTGAAATAGCATTCGAGTTCGTCCCAAAATCATTTAAACAAAGCAATCAAACGGAATACGGTATTATAGTAGTCAACAAATAAAATAATGATTTCTGATATTACAAAAACAGATTCAATAAAACAAGAAAACGAAAACATTCTCAATCAATAAACAACCGGATATGCAACTTCAAAACTAAACAGAAAGGTGGGGTTCTGCTTACAGTAAAATAAACATGTCACAATCAACCTGTGTCGTAATGGCGGTAAATTAATTGAACGCGGAGGTGTTTTTTTTTTATTAATAGACAGACCTAATGAGAATGATAAAACAGCTGGATTAATGACTTTGTGAAATTTCTATTTATTAAGCATAAAAATTGTATTGATTTTGATTTTAAATGAGCAATGGACTTTTGTTCTATTTATAAAATATATTTTGTCAGCCCTATTTATCACGTATATTGGTTAGATGTTTTATAAAACTTCTCAAAAACATATTTTGTCTACTCTAGTATTGGTCTGTTTTTATTTAACACCCACAATAACATCGGCGCCATATCACATACCAAGTGTCGGTGTGCCGTAAAACCCAAAATACAGCAACTACCATGCAGACTTGTATGGAAGGGAATATCCGCCAATATTCAATTTTTAATTTGCAAATTGCAACAGTGCATATGCATGAATTTGTTATTTGTTTACACAAACGTGTTCGTTTGTACACGTATCTTTTTCACATATCTCGCATAGAATTGGAAGTTACAAATCTCAAGTCACATTTCCCATGCCACAAATTGTATGTTCGCTTACAATTTAGAGATCTCAAGTAACAAATTACTAATGAACAAGTTAAAAATGGGCAACATTCAGACGCTAGGTGGCGATATTGCATAAGTATATACGTCACAGAGTTAAAAAATAGAACTAAACGACTCACTTCAAAGGAGATAAAATAAAAATAGCCAATGTTATTTGCTTGTATATGTAAACGCGCTCGCTTGCTTCATGTTTCACTGATTTTTTTTGTTATATAACTTGAACATATTTCGACCTCTATTTCCAGCTTCGTTTGATCGGTGTAATATTGAACGCACCATGTTTTATTATAAATACATAAATCCTGTTTCTGCATCAGTTGGTTGTGAATCGCAGCGTCTGTTCTGCAACATGCCGCAGCTTTATCGCGCTGAAGAATTTATCAGTCTATAAATATATGCTTGTATATATATGTATTTCAACGATTTTAAGAAATGATGCTTTGCTTACCTGATTGACGGAAAGACGAATTTTATTTTCGGTTCTCTCAGAAAGGCGTAACGGAAGACCTGCAGACCGAACATGCCACTGTCACGTGACATTATGGGCCATGTGCTTCTGAGTGTGTCTAACTGGTTGTCCGAAAACAAGGTCTCCTGGTTGAGGTTTGACAGGGCGAAATCCCCTCCCTGTGTGACCTTACTGCCCTCACAGTCTATCAAGTAGAGGCAGGCGGCCATAGGCACTCACTTCATCTGCAAGTGATTATATTCATGCTCTCCAATGTGGTAATGCCGCTGAAAATAATATTTATGTGAAACTTGAATAAGTCACGTGTTAAAGTTAACCAAAATAAATCATTGCTGAAGGTTGTGATTTCGATCCCTGCCACTGAAATGAACAAAACCAAGGTATCGAAGTAGGTATAACGTGTCCTGTATGGGTGCGAAGTGCCCCGATTATATTTTCCGGGACCAGACAAAGTGGAGGAAACATTTCGTTAGCTTACACTAAATTCCTAAGTCTAGTTCAATAAAGAATTGGTGCCGACGTTAAAGGCACCATTTTAAACTAGATTGATACAACTATCTCTCCGATATAATGTCAGTATGTGGCGACTGAGAGTACTGGCTGTACAACAGCAGGAATACTTTTATGTGGCTAAACAGTAAACAGTCGTAAACTTAACTGGTTCTCCAAAACTCAAAACAATTGAGTTGTACAATTGCCATATATATATAATTATATCTGTGGATGAATACATTTTAACAGAACTGGCTGACTTAAGGTTGTTACTTATAGTTTTTCGTTTGATTTGACTAATTCGGATTACAAAAGTTTAAATTTTCTGTTGAAAGAGTGCGTTTTAGAAATAGGTAAATGTTCAACATGGCCGAAAGATGTAATATTGCGATGTTCGTTGGTGATATAAATCTGGACACAATTTTGTTGTTGTTTGTTGTTGTGATGGTTGTTTTATAAACATAGACGTCAACGTCGTTGACAATGCTGATAATTATTATGTCAGTTTTTTACGATGATTTTTGTAGTTATCATACAGCATTGAACGTGTAACGGATATTAATTCGAAAAAAAATTGCGACAACGCTCTTCAGAAAACCGGAAACACGCTGCGGCGTAATATGTACATAGTTTACGAAACACAGTGTAACTCATCAAAATGTCTTAACGATATGCGATGGAACTAATTCAGTTATCTTTACGACACACACCATTAATGAATCCATGTATGACAAGTTAACCAATGAACATTACTTCAATAATAAAACAAGAAAGAGCACGTATGTGAGACATCTAATGAACCACAGAGAGCGCGTGCTTTAAAAAAGATGGCTGTCTGCTACCTTGCTTCCTTCGTTATTGTCTGCTATATCTGTTAATCGAAGCTGCATTGTTAACATCATATTGTCTGCTATATCTGTTATTGCAAGCTACATTGTTAACATCATATTGTCTGCTATATCTGTTATTACAAGCTGCATTGTTAACATCATATTGTCTGCTATATCTGTTATTACAAGCTGCATTGTTAACATCATATTGTCTGCTATATCTGTTATTACAAGCGGCATTGTAAACATCATATTGTCTGCTATATCTGTTATTACAAGCTGCATTGTTAACATCATATTGCCTGCTATATCTGTTATTACAAGCTGCATTGGTAACATCGGTATACTCTTTTTTGTTAAATTAGACCCCGCCAAACAGCTGCGACTTTTATTAATGCCGGTCACCTGTGTTATATAATTCCAGGCTACGCTTTAAGCTACACGGTTCAAAAGGGATACTCGGCTCTGAAAAATATGTGTAACAGAACAGCTGCGATTTTCTGTTATTGCCCAATACACTATCGTCCCCTTAATAGTCATTTCTTAAGAGGACAAAGCGGTGCTAATAATACAGAAGAAAATGCGCTCATTTCCCATCGTTTGTTTTGGTCCATTTCATTCTATGACTCGGTTCTTACCAATCAGAAATATACAGTGCACAGTAAATTTTGTCATTTTGTGCATAACCAATCAGGTCATGTTGTTGTTACATGTTTCTCATTTTTTAGACAAGCCAGTTCATAGTGCTCTCTCTCTCTCTCTCTCTCTCTCTCTCTCTCTGTCTGTCTCTCTCTGTCTCTCTCTCTGTCTCTCTCTCTCTCTCTGTCTTTTGATGTCTCTCTTTCGCTGTCTGTCTTTCGCTGTGTCTCTCTATAAGTCCCTTTCTGTCTGTCTCTGTCTGTCTGTCTGTCTCTCTTTCTCTCTTTGTCATTTGCATTTATTTTTTAAGTAATCTTCTTATCGACCAGACAATGTAATTGATGTGCCATATCGAAAATCATGTAGCTATAAGGGGGTTTACCGACCATTTAGCTGTAATCCAAATGGATCTAATGCTTGTTCGGTATTGGCTAGGTAACACAAAGGTACATTATATTATACTTCCTTGGTAATAGATTTGATAATGTTAACAACATGATCTTTGGGAACAGAAGTTCGCTTTATGGTTTAAAAATAACTATTCCTGGTGTTCGGTAATGCTATTAAAACTGGGCTGAAACAGGAAGTAAACTGTATGATTCATGACAAAATATACCCTTTAAAAACACAACGAAACTGAAACTTGTTCACAGAAACTATGTGGACTCACCGTTCCAGGGCGGAAACTGTTGGGTTTGCTTTTTTAGTTAAAAACTCAAGTTTGTTCTTACATTTAAATTTGGCTTCACGTGAATACGTTTGTATGGAAGGGGATATCCGCCTATATTCAATTTCTAATTTGCAATGCAACACTGCATATGCTTAAATTTGCTATTTGTTTGCACAAACACGTTCGTTTTAACATGTATCTAATTTACATTTCTCGTATACAATTTGGAAATTACAAATCTCAAGTCACAATTATCAAGTCACAAATTTTATGTTCGCTTACAATTTACACGTTACAAATCTCAAAGTCACAATTCTCAAGTCACAAATCACTAATATACAAGTTAAGAACTGGCAACATTCAGACGCTAGGTGGCGGTACCACATAAATATAGACGTCACTAAGCTAAAAATAGAACGGAATATTATAAGTAAAAAATAGAACGGAATCATAAATGATTCTTCAATGGAGATACAATAGAAAACAGCCAACGTTATTTGGCGTCAAATTGAACGCGTTATCTTTTGCCAAAAGTAGATATTAATGTATATATTAAAATTCTGCAAGTAATTTTACCATACAAGTCTTTGTTTTCTTAAAACTACATTCAATCCAATTTAATATACATATCGGACGTTTTCAAAAGAACTTACTGTCTTATTCACATTCGGATTTGTTTGCAATGCATTAGAATTGAACTACATCAACAGGAGTACGTGATGTAGTGAGAATGCTTTCCCCAGAGGCAGGTGCCCATATAGCTCAGTTGATAGAGCACCTAACTCAAGAGCAGGAGGTCCTGGATTCGAACCCCGCCCTCGGTAATGGGATTTTTCCAGCCTGTTTTTAGTGGCGTCAGAATTAATTCATCAGAACACCCTGTGGAGCAGGAATATGCTGGGTCTTGGTGGTTTTGTCCAGTTGATATCAGGCTAAAAATAAGGGAGGTTAAAAGCTCTCTGCCTAGGCAGGCCAGGTGGTAGGGCACCTGATTACGGAGGAGGTCTTGGGTTCGAACTCAATACTGTATACCTTTAAAGGAATTTTGCCAGCTCGGATCACTTCGGTTAATCAGGATATATGCAGTTAAATGAAAGAGGGTGGGGCCATAAAGGTTGAAAGGGGGTAGGGGCGGGGGTGTAGGGGCTGTCAGACCTGAGAGATAAAAAATATACGAACAACATTTGAACCGATTCATACAGTTTGAGAAGGAGGTAGAGACGTGTAAATATGGACCAACTTTTATTGGTGCATGTATACAGTACATGTCACAAATGATTATAGGTGCATATATCGCGCATTTTTCTTAATGTGCCACTGACACTGAATTATCACTTGATCTTCTATAATCACACACATAGGCCTATATATACGTAGTCATATCATGATCAGCAGTTAAGTACAGAATAATATCCCTAAAATTGTATAGCCCAAATAAATAATACATGTGTCTGATTCTATCGGTAAGAAACTCACAACTTGAAAGTTAACACGAACGCGGACAAGTTCTAGCGATACATTCTATTTATAGATGGACATTCCGGTGTTGGAAGCGCCTCCTTGAGTCCTAATGTTGAACTGGTGTTATGCGGTGTACATTTTACATGAGAGATTTGCGCCTCTAGATTAGTAACTTGTTAATTGGATTCTAGAAATGTAAAATGTAATAGTGATTTTCGCCCTGCATTTGTAACTTGTAAATTGTATATGCGGTAAATGTGAAATTGTTGAAATGTGAACATTTTCATTTGATATATAAAAGTTAGGATGTAATTAGACAGCGGTATTTAGCATGCGCTGTGTTGCAATTTACAAATTGACATTTGAAGTGACAAATCCGAGCATTGAAAGTTAGAAATAGTAATTAGAATATTGGAGGATATTCCCTTCCATACGTTTGTCCTGAGCCTTTTCAGCGTCTGGTATATGTTGCAATGCTCATAGGACTTCAAATATTCTTATGCAGTAAACCGTATTTACAATAGCTAGATGAAGCATGACCCGCTTTTACAGTGTAAACTTTGTTCTGAATCAACCTTAATTAATTACTATTCTACAATACTTGGCAACCTAAGCCTAATTATTCAAACAGTTTATGAATGTTTACATTTGCCTTGAGCATTCAATTAACTAAAGCGGGAAATTAAATTAACGCACTTCGTCTCAATGGATCGATAACACGGTGACCTAGGAAAGATAATTGCTATGATTCTAGCCAATAAAGTTCCAAATGTAAATACGATATGCTGGAATAATTATTAAGGGATCAAAGCTTATATGTCAAAAACGTGAAAACATAACAAAAACATGGACAGGGGTTCAATTATTTATGTAGTAAAAAAACTAGGAAGGAAGGACGTCCTAGAGCATGGTATTATTAAGAGAATGTTCAAACTGATCTTACCGAAAAAGGCGCAACAAATTAAATGTATTTTTTAAAAAAAGTTTCAAGTTAGCTATGTAAAACGACAAAGACATACCTGATCCAAGACATTTTTCACAATAAATGAATTTCACATACTTAATAAAAGTATAAATGTAATTTTTCAAATTCACAAATCCAAGATGGTGAATGTGTTCAATCCAATACAGAAATAGTCCCGCACGACCGAGTTTATAAAAAAATAATACAAAATATTTACAAGTTGATAAATATTGACTAATTGATGACTACTGAAGAAAATATAACACTAATTATATACATTAAAAAATGTTCCTGAATGCTAAAATATTAGAACCTTTAGACTATGGGAAAAAAGCTTCTAGACTGCAGTAGGTAGGTCACAGTGGAGCAATACCTTAGGAAACACAGTGACCTTACGTTGTTGAGGGGTGTCTGGTTACCTTCAATCTCAAATAATGTTAACAGCAAGAACCAGTCGTTGCTGTGCATTAATGTCGCAGGGAACGTGTTTTATTATAGTGTCTGAAACAGCGTACCTAGTATCAACATCTGTTGACAGACAGCTGCATATTGAAGGCTAGCTATTTACATGTTTATATGTCTCACACACTAAATACATAGCACAAACATTTTCGTAACAATACAGCACTTTTAGTATATACAGTATGATTGTTTCTTGTGTATGTTTTCGATTAACATGTTTATTATTCGGAAAGCTTTAACGTTGAAAATAGATCTGAAAATGAGATACAAGGATAACATATCGAGATGAATATGCTGGGAACCAAACTGTTTGCTAGCTTCTCTTTTTATTATTATCATATTTTTTGCAGCATCTGTATGTAAAACTAAGCTGCATAGCTAACTTCAGCACTATCTTTTCTTTTCTTGGAAAAGTGAAGTAGGCAGACCAGTGTGAAGTCCTATCTGTTAGTGCCTGCTACATTATTGCTGTTAGTCCCTGCTACATTATAGCTGTTAGTGCCTGCTACATTATTGCTGTTAGTGCCTGCTACATTATAGCTGTTAGTGCCTGCTACATTATTGCTGTTAGTGCCTGCTACATTGTAGCTGTTAGTGCCTGCTACATTATTGCTGTTAGTCCCTGCTACATTATAGCTGTTAGTGCCTGCTACATTATAGCTGTTAGTGCCTGCTATATTATTGCTGTTAGTGCCTGCTACATTATAGCTGTTAGTGCTTGCTACATTATTGCACGCATCCACAGCTATTCCATAAGAGGCGCCGCTCAACCAATCAGCGCCAATAAAGGTCGCAGTGCAATACAATAATTTTATAACAGGATGAAATAGTTTACGGATATAAGTTATTTAAATGAACTTACACAAATCTGAACTTGTGTCTGAGACGATTCTCACCTATTTGATTGGTGAAATTTTAACAATATTTGTAAGCTGTCCAATCGGAACCTTCGGGTGGTCCTTAACCATGTTAACCAATAGTAGAACCAATAACACTCTATAAGTCTGGCATAGAGTCTCATTCTTATATACGTTTAAATTTTGACGATAAAGATATTGTCGTAACTTTAGTTAATATTCCCATTTGAAAAGGGTTGTAGACCTGGACAGTTGCCCAATTCGAGTGACAACTAGGTATAAGTCATATCAAGCCCATTGTAAATTGTTTATATAAAGAGAACAAAGTAATCTATATGCATGCATTGCGTCAGCTATTCATTGTTCTTAATGACAATTGGCATTGAAATATAAAATACAAGGACAGAATTGTACTGCGCACACACATGTTCAATTTGAAGTTGTGGGAAACCAAAAATGCGCCCCTCCACCCCCCCACCCCCACCCCCCCATTTATTAACGCTATAGAATAGCACGTTAAAACGTGTAAATACTTATATTTCTTATTTAGAAACATATTATTACCAATGAAATACAAGATTTAATAGTAAAACAAAATTAGATCTAGTTTTAAAAAATATCTCGACACCACATTGTGGGTTCAGTTCAGGTAGGTGTTCACTCTGTCACTAATTATTTCCGGATTTTAACATTCTACTGCGTCATTCGTAATTCCGCAATTTAAACTTGCTATTTTTAACTTTTCCTGATTGGCCAACAATTGCTAAACGTGCGAAACTCCGACAGACATTGCGTTCTTTTTTACTTTTACAGTGATGATATGTCTGACTCGGACATCTTCTACCAAGAAATCAAATTGTGGACAAAGCGATGGCAAAACAGTGAACAAGAACACTCATCTATCAGTGAACATTACGTCAATCGTGTAAACGCATGTATCCAATCATTACAAAGATATTAACTCTTTTGGTACTAACGTCCGTGACAGCAGTCAGCTGCGAACGCTCAAACTCGTCTCTGAGATTTATTAAAAATTCTCACAGAAGCACGATGGGACAGCAGCGTTCTGTCACCGTGATATTAAACTGGGCATTGGTCAAATCATTGACAGTTATGCAAGGTAATATCCTCGGCGAATGTTTCTCATTGACCCGTTGTCAGAATAACAATATGACTTGTCTTTGTTTTGCAGTTGATTATGTTTGTCTACCATGCAAATATTGTAAATATATAGTATCGAATTATTGAACATTCAAAACGTCTCGCAAATACAGCAAAACAGCTTTGGAAAGTATGAAAATAAATGATTTTAGCAAGCATTTACCAATGCTGGTAGCTCTGGCTGATAAAACATGATCAAAAAGCTACGGCCCCTCCCCGCCCCCCACCCTAACCAGTAATCCTTAATCTGCCAGTGTGTCTAGCCCAATTGAATTACACTTACATAAGAACTAGACTTGTTTATTAACATGTTTTATCATAGCAACCGCGGGTTTATCAACGAGAAGTCTTGACAGATACGGGGAGTCACATTACAGCTTGCCTCCCAGCATGCCGTGAACACCTTGCATGATACCACACCTAGTCACATTATCCCGACACCGGGCCAACCAGCCGTGGAACTACCTTTATATGACAGTGCTGCCTTAACTGCGTATAGCATGCCATGAACACCTGGCACGATACCACACCTAGTCACATTATCACGACACCGGGCCAACCAGCCTTGGAACTACTCTTACATCAAACTGCGCATTATACTTTTATAACAAAATGATTTGTTTATGTTACACATGAAATTTATTCACAAACGTCTGACTTATTTATCCGTGCCCTTTTCGATTATAAAAATGCTTTATTGGCGACGCGCCGGAGCGGGACGCCTATACCTGGAATGCTCACTGAAATGGCACATGGAGAAAGTTTGTTTTGCGGACTTTTATAGGTTACACGACACTAAATGAATTTGACAGCGAACCGTTAATTTGGGAACCACAAAACTTTATATGCTGAGAAAGAGCAATCAAATGGGCCTCTGCGAAGAAAAGGTATGTGTTGCAAAGGCGTTTATACGCCACTGAAAACATACACAGTAATTCTTTCATAGTGTAGCCGCAAAATTTCAGTGAATTTATTTGTTCCGGTTTAAATGGATCAGTCCATTATTGAGAATAGGAGTGCAGTTATTTTGAATTTCTTTAACATCACAATGTTTTATCTTTGTTTTGCTCCAAATTGCACGAGATTATCTTCATTATAGCAAATCCGTCAAAAACGAAAGAATCAATCTTTAATTATCAACAACAACAAACTGTCAGTGGTACTACCTCCGATGCACATTTACGCTTACCGCCCCTTCAAACCCTGATAAAAAAACGGGTCCTAATTCGGTAAACGGCGTTCTAATTTTGATTGGTTTTATTTATTTATTTTTGTATGTCTGTAACTTTTATAAAAACATGGTAAAAACTGGAGATTTTGTTTTATGTCCTTTTTATATTAAAAATTCTAAACCTTTAACTAAATGAGACTCTCTCTACGCCCTTACTTACGAAAGTAGATAGAAATGCTCTTTGGTACGTCCTTGGATGTTCGGACTGCACGTTAACGAATTGAGATTACCTGTTAGCAACGAAACAGTCCATAGCCAGAAAAAAAATGTTCTGAACGTTCTATTGTATATGCGTGGTAAAATCTTACTTTAGATGCAATGTTTATGCAACATTTTCAGATACATTAACGATTTCTGTAAGGTTCCCGCAAATCTAAATAAAAAAACATTTCCAGTGTTGCCAGCGTGCAGGAATGATTTTTTAGCATCTCGGAAGGGTTTGTGGTCAATTGCTCGTGTTTTTGGACTCTGGATCGGAGAATCCAATTTAATCCCTTGCCCCGTCACGATTTGGATTATCATTAAAAACGTTGAAACACACAAGAAAGAATTTATAACATAGTTGAAGTGTTCTTGGTTAAAAGGTTAAGATTATGGACTCGGGATCGGAGGGTTCTGGGTTCAAACCCTAGACCTGACATGAGACTTATTCTTTGTCAAGACTTTTATTACACGAACATCTTGCAAACACTGAATATTTTCGGTCCGATTATTACGTCCTTACACCCAGATTTTCTAGAAAATAATAACCATCTTGGACAATAAGATAAGTTGTAGTATTTCTTACCTCTACTGAATGACAAACTACCTCTTACTTGACAGCAACATTTGTTAAGTTGTATTCTTAATGTCAGCTCAGTGTGTAATTATAAATTACAGTAGCACATACATAGGTAATAACATTGCTTTGTTACAACATTTGTTCCATCGGGATTAAAGACATACTAGATCGTGTTGTCTTTACTGTTTTTCTCATTTCACTTTAAATGTGAAAAGAACATTGAATGTAAAGTTTAGGAAATATTAAACATTGTTCAAATTCAAAATGTCAAAACCCTCAAATAAAAACTTTTCAAATGTGTCTTTGTTAATTGCTCCTATATTGCTTTAACCTATTAACCTGTTCCAGTGTATGCGTCGCCTTTGATGCTTCGCCTCAACGACTTTTCTTGTAACAACACATTCGTTAACAAACTAATTAGTAACTTGCGCTTAAATATCTAATCATCAATTTGATGATTTCGCATTGACCCGGTTATTTGTCCGATGACCATCGTATTGACACGAGCCCTTACAGAGGATCAGTACAACGTCCATGAACAAACACTATACAGATCAATTTGAGCTAGAGATCAATGTCCTCAACATACCCATGGATACATATACAAAGATACAAATACGTAGATACATATACAAAGATACAAATACGTAGATACAGATACAAAGCTACAAATACCTAGATACACATACACAGATACAGATATGTAGAAACAGATACAAAGATACAAATACGTAGATACAGATACGAAATACAAATATGTAGATACAGATACAAAGATACAAATACGTAGATACAGATACAAAGATACAAAAACTTAGATACGGATACAAAGATAAAACTACGTAAATATATATACAAAACTCAAATACGTAGATACAGATACAAAGATACAAATACGTAGATACAAAGATACAAATACGTAGATACAGATACAAATACGTAGATACAGATACAAACATACAAATACGTAGATACAGATACAAACATACAAACATATATATACACACATACATTCCTATAGTACACATACTCATTGATACATATGCACACAAACATATCCATAGTACACATACACATTAATACATATACACACATACATACCCACAGTACACATACACATTGGTACATATACACACAAACATATCCATAGTACACATACACATTTATACATATACACACATACATACCCAGAGTACACACACACATTGATACATATACACACAAACATACCCATAGTACACATACACACTGATACATATACACACATACATACCCAGAGTACACATACTCATTGATACATATACACACAAACATATCCATAATACACATACACATTAATACATATACACACATACATACCCACAGAACACATACACATTGATACATATACACACATACATACCCAGAGTACACATACTCATTGATACATATACACACAAACATATCCATAGTACACATACACATTAATACATATACACACATACATACCCACAGAACACATACACATTGATACATATACACATATACATACCCAGAGTACACATACTCATTGATACATATACACACAAACATACCTATAGTACACATACACACTGATACATATACACACATACATACCCATAGTACACATACACACTGATACATATACACATATACATACCCATAGTACACATACACATTGATACATATACACACAAACATACCTATAGTACACATACACACTGATACATATACACACATACATACCCATAGTACACATACACATTGATGCATATACACATATACATACCCACAGAACACATGCACATTGATACATATATACACATACATACCCAGACTACACATACACACTAACACATATACATAGATACATACCCATAGTATACATACACATTGATACATATACGATTTGGCGACCTTCACTTGTGTAAGCCTTGCTCTACACAAAAATTAAATGCCAGCGAATAGGACGACTACTGAAACAATTAAAATTGGGTGTATTGAACTGGTCATTTAACATTAAAATAAAATAAAATTTAGCATTACACAATGTATCTTTATACATTAATTTATTTAGAAACGTAGTCAGATCCGCTTGACAGGTTTATCACACAGAGACGATTGATGGAGTACAGGAGGAGCTTCATTTATCTAAATCCATGGTGACTGCAGGATAAATACACATAGAAACAAAACAACATAGTGGTTTCTTAGGTTAGGTCTCAGTTGATTATATGCCATTTATATCAACTTTGATTATGTAACTCGTATCCACGTCTTAGTAACAGCACATTGACAATTTGTTAGATATGTTGACAAATATGGCGGAAATGTAATATTGCTTGCACACAATATATAAAATAGAAATCATTACTCAATCAGTTGTATCGCACATTCTCTTCTATATAATCTTTAAGTTTACTAAATGCAATTAGAGGATTCCCAGTGATTTAAAAATGTTGTGGCCTATATGATACATATATATTATTGTGCATTTTCTATGGTAAGACAATTATCAGCCTAAGGATCTTTCACCTTTTCTCTGATCTAAATTATACACGTTTTACCTAAAATATTATTCGAAGCTCTCTTTACAGAGATCAGTAATGGATATTAGAGTTCCGTTGTGTCTATTAACAACTTTCAAGTCAATGTTTTGCACATCGATTTTCAATGCATTATTTTTCCACAATAACTATCTAGTAAATTATTCATATCAAGACGTACACGATCACACGACAACTTTCTACAATAAGACTTCTACGTCGTATAGATAGTCGCTCTATATTCCAAAGTTACTAAAAGCTCTAACAGCAGAAATGAGTTAACCCTTACCATGCTGAAGTTGATTATAACCAATATCAAATGATTACTGGTTTGCTTATAATATTATTCTTGCATTAAAAGTAAGAGCATCATTTTTTGTCAAAGATTGGCATCAAATCGTGTAGATCCTAATCAGACAGCTTTCAACGGGAGATGGCTAGATTGTATCAACGTGATTGGCACAGGCTTGCTCAATTCGTGCTTTTTAGGCTAAGAGTTAATTTCCTATCGAAGAGTATTATAAAACTAGATTAAAGCTACCGCAAACTGATTTTAAGAATCATTCTTGTACGCGTACATCTTAAAAGATAAACATATGCTACAATGACGCATACATTAAAAAAAAAGAACTCTTCGCATGCCTTTGTATCTGGTGAAGTTTCCAGTATTGAAATGGTCCGAGAACTGATGTGATCACGCGCGGGGGATCTGTCAGTTTCCCCGCCTACTTTATCGGGAGCAACAGTTGGTGTCTGTCACTTGCCATCAGCTTCAGGGAAGGAATTTCCGATGGCGCCATAAAGTAGAATTACACATTAAATCATGAATGTCTTCTCACTAACATCTAGAATAATAAAAAACACAGAAAAACATACAAATAGTAGCATGTTTAGCGATAGTATGTGCAATATAAAATTGATTGTGTGATCAAAACAATGAAAAAGTCTTGATAAACATTTACACTGCGTACTTAACTTACTTAGAAAAACAGCCAATTTTAAAACAAAGCAGTAGTCATTGGCATAATGGCAATAATAATAATAATAATAAATAATAATTATAATTATAATAAAAATAATAATGCCATTAAAGGAATGTTTCAAACAAGTCAATAATATACAAGTATAGATTGTTCAGCAGGAATGATATGCACTGGAAAAATCATTATTTTCTATGTGTATTGATACAATAGTCAATATCGACAAACAAGTGACTATTGCATGATATTTATTGGAATTTCTATGTGCATTGATACAATAGTCAATATCGACAAACAAGTGACTATTGCATGATATTTATACCTGATCGAAAATTGGAGGGCAGCTCAATGTATAGACATTTTCGGACCATTTCCAAGTAGGAAAAAATACGTTTCTTTTAAATATGAAAGTGATTTTCATTCACATCAACTCACTTCAGCTATTCTTTTATTACTCAAATCAGTACCGGTTGCATATGAGTATAAATAATGTACATAAAGTATTATTAAGTAAGCGAGGAAACACAAGTGACAAAAAATCATGGTACGAATGCCTGATAAAGATAAAGTAAAGTTAGATTTCGGCTGTAATCAGCTTTATCTGGCAGAGGTTTTCGCTCTTTCTGTTCGTATACGTCAATATATGCTAATGTCAATGTTTCTGGTCGTATACGATACTGTTTGCCTTGATTCCGTCAACTTAAACCTTCTCATCCACTCTAAATGCTCTCCAGTTGAGTTGTGAATTATGTGTTTGCTAATAAGCCTCTTTGTAAACCATAGCAAGCACTGAACGTAAACGAGGAAGTGTGGCTTTGTTTTCAGCATTAAATGTGTTTTTCATGAATCCGTTTCTTTATTTTGTTTAATTTTTATATTTCACATTCACAATTAATCCTGCATTTAAGTGTATTCAATTGTTCATGATGTCCGCTCGAAACGGCGTGTTGTCTTGTCAAAAGATCATGATATATTTTCAAAACCGCAAGTTGTCCTCTCGAAACTGCATGTAGCCTTGTCAACAGATCATGACCGGATAGCTTGCAGTTTGGACAAAACAGCATGCTGTTTTGACAAAATATCATGCCGTTTTGACAAGTCAATAAGGCGTTTTGACATGTCAACATTGTCAGTAAGGTGTTTTGACAAGAAACAATGTCGTTTTGACAAGCCAGCAAGGCGTTATGACAAGACAATGTGTCATTTGACAGGTCAGTAGGGCGTTTTGACAAGATAACGTGTCTTTTTGACAAGTCATTAAGGCGCTTTGACAAGACAACGTGTCGTTTTGACAAGTCAGTAGGGCGTTTTGACAAGACAACGTGTCGTTTGACAGGTCAGTAGGGCGCTTTGACAAGACAACGTGTCGTTTGACAGGTCCGTAGGGCGTTTTGACAAGACAATGTGTCGTTTTACAGGTCAGTAGGGCGCTTTGACAAGACAACGTGTCGTTTGACAGGTCAGTAGGGCGCTTTGACAAGACAACGTGTCATTTGACAGGTCAGTAGGGCGTTTTGACAAGACAACGTGTCGTTTGACAGGTCAGTAGGGCGTTTTGACAAGACAACGTGTCGTTTGACAGGTCAGTAGGGCGTTTTGACAAGACAATGTGTCGTTTGACAGGTCAGTAGGGCGTTTTGACAAGACAATGTGTCGTTTGACAGGTCAGTAGGGCGTTTTGACAAGACAACGTGTTGTTTTGACAGGTCAGTAGGGCGGTTTGACAAGACAACGTGTCGTTTGACAGGTCAGTAGGGCGTTTTGACAAGACAACGTGTCGTTTGACAGGTCAGTAGGGCGTTTTGACAAGATAACGTGTCATTTTGACAGGTCAGTAGGGCGGTTTGACAAGACAACGTGTCATTTTTCAGGTCAGTAGGGCGTTTTGACAAGATAACGTGTCGTTTTGACAGGTCAGTAGGGCGGTTTGACAAGACAACGTGTCGTTTGACAGGTCAGTAGGGCGTTTTGACAAGACAACGTGTCCTTTGACAGGTCAGTAGGGCGCTTTGACAAGACAACGTGTCGTTTGACAGGTCAGTAGGGCGCCTTGACAAGACAGCAAGTCGTTTTGACACGTTATTATGTTGATTGACATTTCAGCATTCCGTTTTGACAAGATGACACAATGATTCGACAGGACAACAAGCCGAATCGGCAGAATACCATTGTGCTTTGACATGATAACATAAACAATTAGACAAGACAGCTTGTCTTATGCACAAGACATAATAGTGTATCAACAAGACATCATGCAATTCGATTCTGGACACCATAAATAAAGAACAACATGCTACAGTATTAAAGTTTAACACATGTAATCTCTAATGCACCAAAGCTTATCATTTTACATGTATATTATTATTCTGTTACACTGGCGTAACATTTAAAATGTACAAAAGTACTTCTAGGCCAGCACACTATTCAATAAAAAGAAACTTTTCTGTTATGCCGGCATAACAATTAAAAATGTACAAAAGTATTGTTAGGCAGCACACAATTCAATAAAAAGAAACTTTTCTGTTATGCCGACATAACGATTGAAAATGTACAAAAATGCTGTAAGGCAAACACACTATTCAATAAAAAGAAACTATTCTGTTATGTCGGCATAACAATTAAAAATGCACAAAAATAGTGTTAGGTCATTAAAATATTCCAACAAAAGAAACTATTCTGTTATGGCGGCATAACCATTGAACATGTACAAAAATACTGTAAGATCAACACACTATTCCATCAAAAGAAATTATATTTTTACTAGATTTTTATCGTTAGGAATCTTGTAAAAATTGCATGTGGCACCTCGAGATCTCTCGTGGTTACAACCTTCGGCACAGCAGAAATCGTTCTGTCCCATAGCAAAATAAAATTATCTAAGCGAGTAAAATTCATTTAAAACATATAAATACAATTCTGATGATTTGGTGTTTCATTTTTATTCACTTTGTCCCTCTTTTTGTGTGTAAAGAAGAAACGAAAGTAAGTCAGCTGTTCTATGTTTACACGCGAGCACATAAGCGGAACCCCGCTGACCTCAAATCTCGCAAAGCGAGATTGCGCGAGATTTCGTAATTTCAAAAAGGTCAATATACCAATGTGGGTACCATTATGTGCGTTTGCCTGGCGTACTGTTTGTCATAACAGTACGCTGGGAACCAGACTAGGAAACAAAACTAAGTGTTAACTCCACCCGAACCCCCACCCCCTTGGAAGGCAGAAGGAGGAAGTCACTGAGATGGCGGACACAAGAAAAATGTCTTCATGTGTAAAACGCTTTTATTAAAATATTACCATGTCGAAAAAACGTAAACACTATGACTCAACTGATGGACAATTGGTAAGTCTTTTTGACATTTTCAGAATGTATTTTAGTATGACAAAATGTAAATCGGGGAAAAAACGCTTACGTGTGAAGGTCATGTGAAAGGGTATGACTAAACAGCAAATAGTCACAAATAGTCACAAATAGTCGAATGACTAAACAGCGTATAGTCGATTACAGGCTGATATATAGGCATAAGCACCATGTTTTCGTATATTGTAAATGTTCTTTTGCATTAGAAAAAGGTCATTTCGTTGGTTTGAGACCGAAATCTAAACAGAAATGTGCATAAAGAACGCAAAAAAAACGGTGACAAATAGTCACGAATAGTCAAATGACTAAACAGCGTATAGTCGATTTCAGGCTGTTATATAGGCATAGGCTTCATGTTTTCATTTATCATAAATATATTTATTATAAATAATAAAAATGTTCTTTTGCATTAGAAAATGACATTTCGTTGGTTTGGACCGAAATCTAAACAGAATTGTGACAAATAGACACGAATAGTCAAATGACTAAACAGCGTATAGTCAAATTTCAGTAGGTTCATTGTTCAACCTATACATTTTGGATCTGTTTTAAGAATGTACTTACAATGTTACCGTATTTGCTTGCTAAACATTTACATGACCTTAACGAAAATTTTATGAAGTTGATAAAAAAATGTGCCGTAACAGCCACAAATAGTCGATCGAGCTGGCCCGTGGCCGCTCACAAATAGTCACTTTTTGAACCTGGTCTAATATTTAAAATGCTGTTATATAGGCAAAGGCTCCATGGTTTCATTTATTGTAAATGTTCTTTTGTATTAGCAAAGTTATTTCCTTGGTTTGAGACCGAAATCTACACAGAAATGTGCATAAATAACGCAAAAACGGTGACAAATAGTCACGAATAGTCAAATTACAAAATAGCGTCTAGTCAAATTTCAGTATGTTAATAGGCTAAACTATCTCATTTAGGTCAAACATTTTATTTTAAATTTTTATTTTTAATTTTTACTTTATATTGAACATATTTGATGTATTTTTACAAACTTGGTTTATTTATACTAGCTTTTAAACACACATGAAAGAATTACCGAAAAGTGGCTCAACGGGTATAATTATCTACACTCAACACAGGCTCTTCAGTACTCAAGGCAAAAAAGTGAAATTAATTGACTCAGTTTTGTTATTAGCAAACTTTGTTTCATAAAAACTTTACATATTTTCTTATTGTCAAACGCATTAACTATGAATTTATCCTACGATTTTCTGGATTATTCCACGTAACATAAAACAAGACAATTTTCTATAAACAAAACGTTTATTGGAACATGTACTCTTGACCAATCACACAAAGAAACCACAGCGTCTGAGACAATACATGTAATTCAGGTATGTATAGTGCGCTATAATTATCATAATTGGTCGCTGTGATGCATTTCTTATACAATGAATATAATAATAATTAAAATGATAATGATGTTAATGAGGACGACTAGAGAAGGCACAGGAGAAAATGCAGAATTCGACACCACAGACATCCCCAAAAGTGGAAGAAAGGCAAATTTATTTTTAGAAGGGGTTACAGAAAAATAAATTGAGTTATCTTAAAGTATTAAATACACTGAGGTTGTTGGTAATAAACGCTGAGAAATCAGACATGTAGAATCAAATGTAAATCGGGAGTGGTTAAAATTGAACATGTGTGTATGTGCGTGTGTGCGCGCGTGTGTGTTTGTGTTTGTGAGTGTGAGTGTGCGGGTGTGTTTGTGTGTATGTGCGTGCGTGCAAGTGTGTGTGTGTGTGTGTGTTCGTGCGTATGTAGTTGGTGTCAGACGGCGACAATTGTATGATTACACACCTACCAACCGGGGTCACCCACCAAACCGTGGACGTCCCCGGATGTACTGTTGCTGAAATCCGTGCATACAGGCATTTAAAGATAACATATGTGAAATTCGCGGATATTGCTTCATGTCCCCAGTTAACCACATCGGTACAGACCACAATATACACAACTGATTTGGACATGGTATTACAGGTATTACACAGGCGTCCCCGTTTATCTTTAGTTCTTCTAAAAGACATACACTTCTAAAAGACATACACACTTTTACCACCACGTCCCCGTTATATATTAAACAACCACACACATAGCAGCATATGTGTAGCACTATTAATCCACTGATCAAGCACTGTTGTAATAGAGTAATAGTAATTGCTGTTGTTGATAGCTTTAGAAATACTTCATTACTGTTTAAATTAGGAATGTCAACGGTTAACCGGATAACCGGATAACAATTTGCTCTCCAGTTAACCGCATAAATTGCATATAACTTTGAAAAGAAATATTATCAATTGTACGTCTGTGCTAAATTTAAGTGTTATACAAACAATTGTTGACAGCATTAATGAAATAAATCTATCATAAAATCAAACATGGATCAACTCAATAAATAAATCAGCTAACTGAGACTAGATTAGATAGGAACTATGACATATACCATATTATCTTTAATTACACAGGAGCAAAATATGGAAATATTTCACTCCTTCTTAAATTCGATAAACCAAAAGCAAACCAAAACTTGTTTAAAAATCAACAGGAAGTTATTTCAAAGGGAAGTTAACATGTCTATTTGATAATGATGAAACCAAAACTTAAATTCAACTTGGAGAAGGAAGAGGGAAGTATTTATTTTCCGTAAAGATGAAGAGAGCGCTATTGTTTCATTCATGACAAGGAAACAAATAGAAACCTTTTCAACTTGAGAGGATCTGCATACATGTTCATAGACTATTTTCCTTTTTGGTTGTAGATATTTCTGCGCAGCGGGATAAAATTAAATGTTGTTCCTAGCCATAGTTTTGTCCAGTGTTGTGAATAGCATTCCGTTGTGTGCATCGTCTGTTTGCCTTATTAAATGTTTCAATTCATTTGTTACCACACACCTACTTCTGGATTGAGGTATATATATCTTAGGACGTAGGTCTTTCTGCGCACGTAGACAGGATTTTTTCCAAAATTAAGGTAGACCTGTCAACGTGCTCAGAGATGGACTTGTGCAAGTGATGTCCTTTGTAAAAGTCGTCACTTTATATTTGAACGTATTTTAAAGGTAACTCGCCGCTGAGATGACGAGCGCATTTACAGTTATATACACAAAGGTACAAAAATACGATATCAAGTGCAAACTTATTCTGGTCTATCCATGACATTAAACAAAATATCAGTATATGCATGGTTGATATTGAACTGGGTCTTACGGCGCACATCAACACCGCCAACAGTTAAATGGTACGTTTGGACAAAAAAAAACGTTTATACCCAAAATGGAAAATTGCTTTATTTGAAGTTTATTCTTTTTCTTTAAAAAAGTAATTTTGAGTAAAATTCTTGCATTTGGGGTCACATCTATAATAATTAAACTGAAACTTATATCAATAAAAACTTAAAGCAAACCGGATGATCAGTGTAATTATTTTAAAATAACACAATATTTGCTTTTGGGGACTTCTATAAACTAGATAAAAATTATAGCATAGACACAGAATCACGGAGATATGAAAAGTCATTAATGCATATGCAGTTATTTATGTGACAACAAATGACACGTTTGCTCTTTCTGTTTTATATATATTTATTCCATTAATTATATTTACAATACGTCTTTGCAATCCAGCATAGACACTGATAAAAAGCACACCTTCATAGAACTTCGTTCTTTAACTTTAATCTTAACTAAAGTATTGTTTCTTCATATAATCTTGTGTACCCAAAAAAATAAATATTCATATTCACACCACATCTTCTTCTCTCAAACCTAAAATCTTCCTGGAATTGACATTTTGAATACCATATTGTCTTTCGCATTGTTCCACATATTACTCTAGTTTTGTACCTGGGTTGAAATAAAAGTATTATCTCTCTGTCAATTAGGTCTAAAGCTGACAATAGTGAATGATTACACTTATCGCCTATTCAGCAAACATATAATATATATATATATATATATATATATATATATATATATATATATATATATATATATATATATATATATATATATATATATATATATATATACATTCTTTTAATTGATCCAAAAGGCATAGTATGACCAATGAACCGACTGAAATTTGAATATATATATATACGCTGTTTAGTCATTTGACTATTCGTGACTATTTGTCACCGTTTCTTGTGCTATTCATGCACATTTCTGATTAGATTTCGGTCTCAAACCAACAAAATGACCTTTTCCTAATGCAAAAGAACATTACAATCAATGAAAACATGGAACATATGCCTATGTAACAGCCTGTAATCGACTATACGCTGTTTAGTCATTCGACTATTTGTGACTATTTGTGACTATTTGCTGTTTAGTAAAAAAAAACGCATCACAATATGTCAGCCACTATGGCAGTTAGGAGCACATCGAGTGCACAGATGTTTGGAATGCATATTGACAGTGATTGTGGGGTATGACTTATTACCGTATATGAATTCATATTCGCCGATATGAATCCTGGGTACAAACATGAACGTAAAAATCATTATTTAGGTATTCACTAGTACACGTAATTGGGATTGATGTAATGACAAAGGCTATCATAGAGTCACTAGTGTCGACGCCCTTAAGCCATTTATATATATTCTTGTGAGGTGAACTTTATTGAATTAGAAACTGTCATAAACATGTCAAGTAAGTCTTTTTTATCAAATAGTATCTCTTTTTAATGCTTGTTTTTAACGTTTCTGCTCATGATACCGATTGTTTACGAATAGCAGCCAGCCGCCATTACGTTTTGAGAGACACTAAAAACGACGCCTTTGATTGGCTGTTCTTGTTTGTAGTAATTTAACACTTGGGAAGAAGTAACGCTGTGTACATATTGTCTTAGTAGTTTCGCGTATGGAATAGCAATATATAAATGTTGGAAAACCAAAGAAAAACGACATATTTTATATATTTATTAAATAATTCAAAATATTTACATTTTACAAATGGATGTTCTGCATTCATTCATATAAAATCATATCAAGAACGCAATGTGGACACTTGACTACATTTCCCCTTCTGACTAATTTCACAGCAGATACATAAGGTCAAATAAACCCAGTGTTTACATGTATCGCATGCAACACATTTAACGAACACAAGAGACGTACTTAAGCATACATCCTCTGGTGTAAATAACTCACAAACACAAAAAAATCAGTTAAATTTTCTTCATCCTCCTAAATGTCAGTTTCAACTGGCACTCTAAGGATCGGCAGTTCCTTAGTTTTTGGTTTGGAAACTTGTTCTGAAGTACATGGCTGAGTACTCGAAATGGTTTCCCACTCCTGGTTTGCCTCGTCCTGATCTCATTGCTTCGGGGTCAACCATCCTACTTAACTTGTGTCTCACCGACGTTTCAGGCCAAACTGTCGGGCAACGGACATGATTTGCATCCTCAAAGTCTCTAATTAGGTTCATGGTTGCCCACATCTGATAAATATAAATAAAAACCTAATGAGAGAAGAAAACTAAGATACCATATTGAACCTGCTATTTTTAACTGTACTCGTTACTTCGAAATATGGCTGTACATATTTCAGTCAGAATTACAGAATCATCGTAATTAACGCGTACATCTTACAAGACCAGTGTTTCTCGATATAGTCCAACATTTTTAGCACATGACGTTCGCATGACTTTCGACATAAAGAAATGGGCTTTCTTATAAAAGGATGCTTGGTATGCGGTTCATATTAAATATCAATGATAACAACATGCAAACTTTCACTTATTGTGGGAATAAGAAAAATCGGTGAAATAATGTGATTATATTTGAATTTGAGATATCCTTACCTTGTAGTCTAGGATTTGCCCCCATTGTTCTTCCTGAGCTGTCAAAATACGTGTTTGTCAATAAATGTCGCGAGAAATTATGTCAGAGGAAATACGTCACGGAGTTTGACATGAAAATAAAAATGGCGTCGAAATAGGTGAGTGTCAAATTAGGTTACTGAACTGGGAACTGGGAAATTTATATCCGTTGAATTGCCTTCTGCAGCATTGTTTGTTTTATTTTTGTTAATTTTGATGAAATGTAATTAATTTTAATTACTTTACCACCTTTTGGAAAGGTATACCCATTTTTGACACATTTGCTGTTATAAATTTTTCGATAGCCGCACTTAAGTTAATATTCGTGGACATGTGTTGTACGGATTCCGTACGTAAAAAAACACTATCTTTACCACTAATTGATATATTCTTGTAATTTTCATGGTAATAGAATTATTTTTAATTAATTAAACCAAATTTATGAAAGTTTACAAGTCTTTACAGAATTGTTGGCAATGCATAAACCCGGAGCCGCGCCTGAGATGATATCAGTAGACAAACATTGTATAGAACGTAAAATAGTTATTTACACCCATGTATGTTACATTTATGTGTTTTCTAGAAATTTAATGTTTTTCTATAAAATAAAATAATGTAACTTTGATACCATTGTACAACATACCATCGTGGTTGATTTAATGAAAATTGCCATATGATAATTCATATGGATACGGATATGAAAAATACTCCCATCTACAGCACAGATTTCTTTCAATTGTGGTTGAAATATAACAAGTTTTAAATAGTTTATATTCTGTTATAGAGGTTTAACCTAATTTTACATATTTGTTCTTAATAAATGTATTGATAGCCGCACCGACGTTTATAACCGTGGACACACGTGGTACGGATATGAACGTTAAACTAACTATCTTCAACACTAAATGTTTTTTTTTTTCTGTATGTTTTGTGTAATATACTAAATGTTAATTAAGCTTCTTAACCCTTTTGATGAAATTATACGAGTCTTTACATAATTGTTTGGATTAAATGATACCCATAGCCATGCCTGAGTTCATATCAGTAGACATACATGGTACGGATATGAACGCAGAACTCGTTGTTGATAATGGTATAATCACATGTTTCATATAATATATTATGTTTTGTTATAAGTAAAATCACTTAACTTGAGTATTCTCGTATTACACGTAATTATGGTTGATGTAATGAAAATAGTCATATCCGAGGACATTCTGAGTACAGATATGAACGCTTAAATCACAATCTTCACCACATTTGGTTTGATGGTTATTAAACAACAACACATGTAGTCTGATAAGCTCATCAACTCGCAAGCTTTTATGCTTAATAAAAATCAACACACGCGGTCTGATAGGCCCATCAAAACGTTAGGTTTAATGCTTAACAAACATCAGCACTCGCAGTCTGATAAGCCCATCAACACAAGAGGTTTAATACTTAATAAACATCACCACTGCGGTCTGATAAGCCCATCAACACATTAGGTTTGATGGTTATTTAACATCAACACACGCGGTCTGATAAGCCCATCAACACATTAGGTTTAATGGTTATTTAACATCAACACACGATGTCTGATAAGCCCATCAACACATTAGGTTTGATGTTTAATAAACATCAACACACGCGGTCTGATAAGCCCATCAACACATTAGGTTTGATGTTATTTAACATCAACACACGATGTCTGGTAAGCCCATCAACACATTAGGTTTGATGTTTAATAAACACCAACACATGCAGTCTGATAAGCTCATCAACATATAAGGTTAGATGCTTAATAAACATCAACACAAGCGGTCTGATAAGCCCATGAACATTTAAGGGTTGATGCATAATAAACATCAACACACGCATATTTATAAGCCCATCAACAAATAGGGTTTGATTATATATAACATCAACATGTGCAGTCTGATAAGCCCATCAAACGTATGATTCGATGTTTAAAAACACTAACACCTGCACTATAATATGTCAATTAGCAAGGAAGTTTCGATGTTTAGTAAACTTAACCACATGTGGCCTGATAAGACCATAGGCACACAAGGGTCGATGTTTAGTAAATTTAAAACATGCAGTCGTATAAGCCCATCAGCACGTACGGTTTTATAGTCCATCAACATCGTCATATGCGCCCTGGTAAGCCCATCAACATATAAGGTTCGAATGTCCATGAACATCAACATAGGCAGTGAGTCCAGCCTATGAGCACCTTATGTATGGCCTAGCAAGGGCAACATTTTCAGCCTGAGAAGATAATTATTTCGTAGTGTTCGATGATTGATAAACATCGACATATACAGTCTTATGAGCGATCTTTTTTAACAACTATAAACCACGTACAAAAAGGGAATGAAACATTACTATGTAGATAGATGGATAAACGGAAGGACGGACAGACAGATAGACAGATCTAGGTAGGTAGGTAGATATGTAGGCAGATAGACCTAGGTAGGTACGTAGGTGGGGGTTTCTTTTGCAGACAGACAGACAGTCAGACAAGCAGGCAGGCAGACAGGCAAGCATTCAGACACATCGACAGACAGATACTTTATTCATACAATAGGCCTTTGGCCCGTCAGTACGCAAGTTGCATTAACAAATAAAGGAAATCGGTAAAAGGCATAATCATATTGCTTGTAGTTTTACTTATTAAAATCATATTGCCTGTACTTAAACATAATAAAATCATAATGCTTGTAGTTTACCATAATAATACATGTTATAATAACATACATATATTAATAAAGAGGCGTGTCCTCAGTCCATCAGACCTTACACATTTATAAATATAAGAAGCCTCTACCGCAAAATCGCACTGTTTGTTGTTGACATCAACCTTGTTGGACAGAGTGGGTGGGGTAACAAGAGAAGCTTGATGACTGGGAGTGTGATGCTTTTGCTGCGTGACAAACTGGCTTGAGTCTTGTTGTGGTGAATGTAAGGTACAGTGCTATGCTTAACACCGCTCGCACATCCTCTAAGAGCGTCACATAAGCGGTAAGGCTGTTTTCAGTCCTGTAATTAACATGATGATTGTCCCTTTGGACAGCTGACCCTTATGGTTATTGTCCATTTAGACAGCTGACCCTTATGGTTATTGTCCATTTAGAAATCTGATATTTATGTTGAATGTCCCATTGGACAGCTGACCCAAATGATGAATGTCCCTTTGGACAGCTGACCCATATAATGATTGTCCATTTGGACAGCAGGCCCTTATGATGATTGTACCTTTGGACGGCAGACCCTTATGATGATTGTACCTTTGGACGGCAGACCCTTATGATGATTGTACCTTTGGACGGCAGACCCTTATGAAATATTCAATTTGGATATTTAACCCTTATGATAATTGTCCTTTCGGACAGCTGACCATTATGATGATATTGTCCCTTTGGACGGCTGACCCTTATGATGAGTGTCCCTTTGGACAGCTGACCTTCATGCTGAATGTCCCACTGGACAGCTGACCCTCATGATGAATGTCTCTTTGGACAGCTGACCCTTATGAAATATTTAATTTCGATAGCTGACCCTTATGATGATTGTCCATTTAGACAGCTGAGCTAACGCTTATGATGATTGTCCCTTTGGAAAGCTGACCCTTATTGTGTCCCTTTAGACAGCTGATCCTTATGAAATATTTAATTTGGATATCTAACCCTTATGATGATTGTCCATTTAGACAGCTGACACTTATGATGCTTGTTCCTTTGCACGGCTGACATTTATGATGTTTGTCCATTTAGACAGCTGACCCTTATGATGGATGTCCCTATGGACAGCTGACCCTTATGATGCTTGTTCCTTTGCACGGCTGACCCTTATGATGATTGTCCCTTTGGACTGCTCACCCTTATTATGATTGTTCCTTTGGACAGCTGACCCTTGTGGTGATTGTTCCTTTGGACTGCTGACCCTTGTGGTGATTGTCCCTTTGGACGGCTGACACTTATGATGATTTTTCCTTTGGACAGCTGACCTTTATGTTGAATGTCCCATTGGACAGCAGACACTCATGATGAATGTCTCTTTTGATAGCTGACCCTTATGAAATATTTAATTTCGATAGCTGACCCTTATGATGATAATCCATTTGTACAGCTGACCCTTATGGTAATTGTTCATTTGGACAGCTGACCCTAATGCTGTTTGTCCCTTTGGACGGCTGACCCTTATGATGTTTGTCCCTTTGGACGGCTGACTCTTATTATGTTTGTCCCATTGGACGGCTTACCCTTATGATGTTTCTACCTTTGGACGGCTGACCCTTATAAAATATTCAGTTTGGATAGCTGACCCATATGATGATAGTCCATTTGTACAGCTGACCCTTATGATGGTAGTCTCTTTTGTACAGCTGACCCTTCTGGTGATTGTCACTTTGGACAGTTGAGCTTTGTGATGATTGTCCCTTTGGACAGCTGACCCTTATGATGATTGTCCCTTTGGACAGCAGACCCTAATGGTTATTGTCCATTTGGAAATCTGACATTTATGTTGAATGTCCCAATGGACAGCTGACCCAAATGATGAATGTCCCTTTGGACAGCCGACACATATAATGGTTGTCCATTTGGACAGCAGACCCTTATGATGATTGAAACTTTGGACGGCAGACCCTTATGAAATATTCAATTTGGATATCTGACCCGTATGATGATTTTCCATTTGGACAGCTGATATTTATGTTAAATGTCACTTTAAAAGCTGACCCTTATGATGATAGTCCCTTTGTACAGCTGACCCTTGTGGCGATTGTACCTTTGGACAGCTGACCCTTATGATGATTGTCCCTTTGGACGGCTGACTCTTATGATGTTTGTCCCTTTGGACGGCTGATCCATATAATGCTTGTCCCTTTGCACGGATGACATTTATGATGTTTGTCCCTTTGGACGGCTGGCCCTTATGATGCTTGTCCCTTTGGACAGCTGACCCTTATGATGATTGTCCCTTTGGACAGCAGACCCTAATGGTTATTGTCCATTTGGAAATCTGACATTTATGTTGAATGTCCCAATGGACAGCTGACCCAAATGATGAATGTCCCTTTGGACAGCCGAAACATATAATGGTTGTCCATTTGGACAGCAGACCCTTATGATGATTGAAACTTTGGACGGCAGACCCTTATGAAATATTCAATTTGGATATCTGACCCGTATGATGATTTTCCATTTGGACAGTTGATATTTATGTTAAATGTCACTTTAAAAGCTGACCCTTATGATGATAGTCCCTTTGTACAGCTGACCCTTGTGGCGATTGTCCCTTTGGACGGCTGACTCTTATGATGTTTGTCCCTTTGGACGGCTGATCCATATAATGCTTGTCCCTTTGCACGGATGACATTTATGATGTTTGTCCCTTTGGACGGCTGGCCCTTATGATGCTTGTCCCTTTGGACAGCTGACCCTTATGATGCTTGTCTCTTCGGACAGCTGACTCTTATGATGATTGTCCCATTGGACAGCAGACCTTTATGATGATTGCCCCTTTAGACAGTTGACCCTTATGAGGATTGACCCTTTGGACTGCTGACACTTGTTATGATTGTCCCTTTGGACTGCTGACCCTTATGATGATTGTCCCTTTGGACTGCTGACCCTTGTGATAATTGTCCCTTTGGACTGCTGACCCTTGTGATGATTGTCCCTTTGGACAACTGAACCTTATGATGATTGTCCCTTTAGAAAGCTGACCCTTATGATGATTGTCCTTTTGGACAGCCGACCCTTGTGATGATTGTCCCTTTGGACAGCCGACCCTTATGATGATAGTACCGTTGGACAGCTGAACTTTATGATGATTGTCCCTTTGGACTGCTGACCCTTGTGATGATTTTCCCTTTGGACAACTGACCCTTATGAAGATTGCCCCTTTGGACGGCTGACCCTTATGATATTTGTCCCTTTGGACGGCTGACCCTTATGATGATTGTCCCTTTGGACAGCTGACCCTTATGGGGATTGTCCCTTTGGACTGCTGACCCTTGTGGTGATTGACCCTTTGGACGGCTGACCCTTATGATGATTTTTCCTTTAGACGGCTGACTATTATTATGTTTGTCCCTTTGGACGGCTAACCCTTATGATGTTTGTCCCTTTGGACGGCTGACCCTTATAAAATAGTCAGTTTGGATAGATGACCCTTAAGATGATAGTCCATTTGGACAGCTGACCCTTATGATGATTGTTACTTTGGACAGTTGAGCTTATGGTTATTGTCCATTTGGAAATCTGACATTTATGTTGAATGTCCCTTTGGACAGCTGACCCAAATGATGAATGTCCCTTTGGACAGCTGACCCATATAATGGTTGTCCATTTGGACAGTAGACCCTTATGATGATTGAACCTTTGGGCGGCAGACCCTTATGATGATTGTCCCTTTGGACGGCTGACTCTTATGATGTTTGTCCCTTTGGACGGCTGACCCTTATGATGATTGTCCCTTTGGACTGCTCACCCTAATTATGATTGTCCCTTTGGACGGCTGACCCTCGTGATGATTGTCCCTTTGGACAGCTGACCCTTATGATGATTGTCCCTTCGGACAGCTGACCCTTATGATGATTGTCCCATTGGACAGCAGACCCTTATGAGGATTGCCCCTTTGGACTGCTGACACTTGTTATGATTGTCCCTTTGGACAACTGACCCTTATGAAGATTGTCCCTTTGGACTGTTGACCCTTGTGATGATTGTCCCTTTGTACGGCTGAACCTTATAATGATTGTCCCTTTGGACGGCAGACCCTTATGATTATTGACCCTTTGGACTGCTGACCCTTATGATGATTGTCCCTTTGGACGGCTAACCCTTATGATGATAGTCCCTTTGTACAGCTGACCCTTATGATGGTAGTCTCTTTTGTACAGCTGACCCTTCTGGTGATTTGGACAGCTGACTCTTATGATAATTGTCCCTTTGGAGGGCTGACCCTTATGATGTTTGTCCCTTTAGACTGCTGACCCTTATGATGTTTGTCCCTTTAGCCGGCTGACCTTTATGATGTTTGTCCCTTTGGATGGCTGATCCTTATGATGATTGTCCCTTTGGACAGCTGATCCTTATGATAATTGTCCCTTTGGACAGCTGACCCTTATGATGCGTGTCCTTTTGGACAGCTGACCCTTATGATGGTTGTCCCTTTGGTCAGCTGACCCTTATGATGTTTGACCCTTTGGACATCTGACCCTTATGATGTTTGTCCCTTTGGACGGCTGACCCTTATGATGTTTGTCCATTTGGACAGCTGACCCTTATAATGATTGTCCCTTTAGACAGCTGACCCGTATGATGTTTGTCCATTTGGATGGATGACCCTTATGATGATTGTCTCTTTGGACAGCTGACCCTTATGATGATTGTCCTTTAGACAGATGACCCTTATGATGTTTGACCCTTTGGACAGCTGACCCTTTTGATGTTTGTCCCTTTGGACAGCTGACCCTTATGATGATTGTCCCTTTGGACAGCTGACCCTTATGATGATTGTCCCTTTGGACAGCTGACCCTTATGATGATTGTCCCTTTGGACAGCTGACCCTTATGATGATTGGCCCTTTGGACAGCTGACCCATGTGATGATTGTCCCTTTGGACAGCTGACCCTTATGATGATTGTCCCTTTGGACAGCTGACCCTTATGATGATTGGCCCTTTGGACAGCTGACCCATGTGATGATTGTCCCTTTGGACAGCTGACCCTTATGATGATTGTCCCTTTGGACAGCTGACCCTTATGATGATTGTCCCTTTGGACAGATGACCCTTATGATTATTGCCCCTTTAGACAGCTGACCCTTATGATGATTGTCCCTTTGGACAGCTGACCCTTATGATGATTGTCCCTTTGGACAGCTGACCCTTATGATGATTGTCCCTTTGGACAGCTGACCCTTATGATGATTGTCCCTTTGGACAGCTGACCCTTTTGATGTTTGTCCCTTTGGACAGCTGACCCTTATGATGATTGTCCCTTTGGACAGCTGACCCTTATGATGATTGTCCCTTTGGAAAGCTGACCCTTATGATGATTGTCCTTTAGACAGCTGACCCTTATGATGTTTAACCCTTTGGACAGCTGACCCTTTTGATGTTTGTCCCTTTGGACAGCTGACCCTTATGATGTTTGACCCTTTGGACAGCTGACTCTTTTGATGTTTGTCCCTTTGGGCTGCTGACCCTTATGATGATTGTCCCTTTGGGCTGCTGACCCTTATGATGATTGTCCCTTTAGACAGCTGACCCTGATGATAAATGTCCCTTTGGACAGCTGAGCCTTATGATGAATGTCCCTTTGGACAGCACACTCTTTAGCCAATTGACCCTTATGATGACACAACATTTTTAAACGACGCATACGAAGCCTTCTAATAAATAAAAAAACAATTAAAGGGAGAGAGAAAGAAGGAGCGAGAGAAAGCGACATACTCGTATTAAGCTATGCCATTTTATCTCCCGAGATCTATATAGAACATTCATAAACTATTTGAATTACTGTAACTAAACTTTTTGTCATGTAAGTAAACTTGTAATGATAAACATAGTTTATTATACAAACCAAGACATATAGTCGTGTGTATAGGTCAGTATTACAATTATGTATTTCAGAAACAGTAGAGACCATTCAGTACCATTTCGTGTATTGTAGCCCTGAAATAAGCTGGAAACTTACGTATGGCTTAATGGTCTAATGTTCATATGCAAAGCAGTGTTCGAAATGGGGCTTAACTCTTACTTGATTTTGGTATTTCTAAATGGCAAGCTTACTGGCTGGAAAATGTACAGGCGCTATCTGAAAGCCGAATTACGTACCGATAGTCTCTTTGTAGTATTTCCTTTATGACTTATCCAAAGGTGTAAGGAAAGTGCTGAAGATGGCGCGAATGGCTAAATGTGTGTCCTATTCTTTGTTTAAGTTTACACCGGAGGTTTTCCAAGACTCCCTGGAGGGCACTGCGACTCATTCAACATGACTGCGGCTGAACAATAACACATGTAATTATCGTTAAATTATCCAGTCAAAGTCGAACACCCTGATCCGTAAGTATATTTCACATTATTTGACGTAATTCTGTAATATGTCTGGGCCTAATTTGATGCTCACCTATTAGATTTATCAGTCGTTCAGTTATGGTAGTGGGATGCCACATGGTAGCATTACATAACCGATTTTATCACTTCTGTATAATTATAACCAATAAGTCAATATGGAATATAATATGACTGCAGATAAATACAGTTGATCGACCCTGTATGAACAAATGGAGATATCCAGATAATTCAAAGAGGCAACGACATATTGTACCAACAAGTTTTCATTATCAGTTATCAGGTAAACTAATTTTATGCTCACCATCAATTGACGTCAGTTTGGTAAATGGCATAACGATCATAGTGTCTCTAAAAACATTAGTGCATTTTTATATCACCCAGAGTATCCAACTAGAGACAAAAACGTTATAAAAATAACAGAAATTTAGGCAATATCAGCTATGAAATTCATAGCCAACTAATACAAATGGCTGATTTTTCGTCAATTTCTACAAAAATACAATGACAATATAAATTTGCACATACTTTTAGAAGCAAATATCATTTCCTGACAGTTTGTTCAATTAAATCATTCAAAATTCTCTGAGAACACAATAAACACTTGTCAAAACTAGTCATATGTTTTCACGCCCTATTTAGACTTAATACTTGTCCCAGCAAATGCTGCTATCTGGTTAGCCGATGAACCTACGCCATAGGATGTGCATACGACTAATTATAGTATAAGAAATCTTACATCTAAATATTTATATGGAGAATTGTGACTTTTTAACACCACGTGACTGTTTTAGAATGCGTTTTGGGTATATGGTAGGAAGTGAATTTGTACGTTTGAGAATTAAAGGATATTTCTAAATAAAACTAGGTATAAACTGTAAGGTGTCATTGATGTTTCTTCTTCTTACATGTAGCAATCGACCAAACGGCAATCAAGTTTATATTGTCCGCTGTGGATGTCCTGATCGACATGGCTGTAAATTGTCCTAGAATGTTAGTCATGACTTTCTGACCTCCGTTGTTTACATTGACTTTTATTATAGATACTTATATCGCCACTCGAATCTCAATGAGTCAAGTACCTGTGTCTTGGATGTTGTACTTGAAATCTTTTGGCCTTAGGCAAAGTATTATGCACTTGTCACTGAAAGTTAAAAATCTAGATTTTCAAAGCTAAAAAAACTTTAAAACTGATTTTGTCCCATGAATTTTACGTGTTTCTTTCTTAATGCTGAACTTGTTGTGTATAAAAATGCCCCAAAAATAACAACAAAAAATACCAGAAAACAAATGATTAACCATGTAAATGAAGATAACATTCGACTCGCTAGTGATTGTATGCTAAACCATTAGATAAAGTCAGAACCAGATCAGCAGCAACTACAGAGTGACTTTGACTCCCTGCATAAAAGGTTAGCAAACTGTAAAAAAAAACTTAGTACAAATTTAGATCTGTCATACAAAAAAACAAACAGTATCAACAAAACGCTAATGGTTCCATTAATTTTATCGGAAGAAACTTGCGGCATCCATCCTGACAATGCCTTTGCATACAAAGGGTCCATTCGAACAAATATGGAATATTGTTCATCTGTTTAGGGTGTACAGTGTTAATGCAAAATTCACAAAACTTGGTCAGAATGTTTGACTGTACGAAATCTTGAAGGAGTTTGTAGCTGGGACACGTTGCATTAAAAGTAGGTCACTTTTCAGTTGAATAAAAACAACTCAATATAATTAATTGAAAGTGGTATCCAAAGATTTCTTCTCAAATAACCGAATATGAAATTGTTACTAGAAACGGTCCCGCAAAATGTTGTTCATTGATGCTATATATCCATGTGAAAAAAGATGCAAACATATATTTCCTATCGAAGCCCCGCTGCAGAGATAAGTATTTTTAAATTAAGAAAATCCACGTGGCTTCTTACTTTTGAGATCACGTTTTATCGCCATTCAGGTTGTCTGCTCTGACGTCGACACTGATTGTTGTTTTTTTCTTATAGATCTGTAATTTATTCAGGCAAATAGTCACATGACCGTCATGTGAACCAAAGTTCTAAATGTGGTGGAAATCCCTAGCAATATTCTGTAAAATAACTTTTGATCCCCCGTGTCTGCTCAAGTTTAGCTGAATTTGATATTATTGCTAGGGATGTTAAGAACTGTTGTTCAAAATTATTCTTTATCTAGGTGTGTTTTACAGATGGACAATATGTTACGTCTAAAGAAACAGTATTATGTCGTGCTAACTTAACATAAAAAAACACATCATATTTCATCAAACTTCCTCAGAACTTTAGCAAGCAGGGTGCCAATAGTTGTTTAAAAGAATTTTGATCTATCGAAATAAGGCTCCTAGGGGCGTGTCCATTTTCTATATATGTCTGTATTGGAAAGTCTTATCAGAATACCTAAGCACAGATTTTTGGCATACATGTACCTTAGGTGGCCCTGTATCAAGGTTGTTTAAAAATATTGATCCGTCAAAACATTGCAGATATTCGCGTGGCCATTTTCCCTATTTGACTTCAGAGGGCAACTTTGGAAATCTTCATGTCAGACACTACAAAAGGTAGAGCCTTGATATTTGGTCCCCAGGGCCATGCTTAATTTCCATATTATATGGCTATGTAGTAAAAGAAATGAAACCCATTCTCCTAATGTTATTTGTGTGACAATTATATGGTACCAGTATGCCTGGCCTGCAAAAAATAAGCCACTCCATACTAACAACCTCCATACTAACAATATAGTCTTAATGCGTTTTATCAATCCAGGCAGTGCTCCAGCTAGATTTCTGAGAGTGCCGGGTGGTGCTTTTTGCCAAAAAGTTCTCTCCCAGCACACAAGGTGTTAAATCTCCAGTCTTATGTCCCAGTTTCATAACAAAGCAGTGTCATAATCTAGTCATTTTGAATTTCAAGCAATCACAATATTTCATCAAGAGTATTTTTGGAAGAAATCAAAGAATTAATTCCAAAAAAAAAAATAGACGGTTATGCAAATGTGTCTGCAATGCCTATTACTTCAAAATTCTGCAAATGGCCACTGTTAAATCGACCTATCTGCTACTGAATTCATAATTCATGCAGTACAAAATATGGCGCTAAACAAACTTTAAAGATTAAGGATATTGCTATTTTTATTTAAGTTTTCGGAGCATTACGACCATTGTCATGAGTAAATAATGTGTACATTGTGGCTACTATTATGGCTTTGACTTGAGATCCGCGCTCTTATATTTTGCTTTGAACAGTGTCGCGATACTTTATTCGCTTGTCAACTTAAGAGCAGTCAGTAATGGAAAGATGTAAATAAATTAATAGCTGCTGTTGTTTTCTGGTAAATTACCAAATATTTAAAAAAGCGATGTCTCAGTGTCAGCACATGCATTCTTAACCAATTAATAAACAAACATATCCTCACCTTTTTTATCGGAAATTAATGAGGGTATAAACATCATTGAAAGTCATTGTTTATCATGTATAGATATGCGACGATCGGCAATATACTTTTGTTTCTATTGTAACTTACAATAAGTCTATTGCTTCACATTAAATTAATTATCTGTCGGCTCTTGACGCTAAACTACAGTATTTCGAGTTTAAGACTGGTGTAGGGTAGTCTAAAATTTGCGACAAAATTTTACGATTTTTTTTTTGTTGCGACTTCTTTCATAAAACGACTTCTTTCATCAAACTGGTCATAACTTTGACTTATGTGTCTATGTTAGTTTTTATGGATAGTACGCTTGATTTACTTGCATGCAGTAAATATCCGCATTTCTTTTACTCTTCATATTAATGAATTGCGGGTAGTGAGTACGGAATTTGGGGAGGTCTGTAAAGAGTTTGGGATAGTATGGAGTAGTGTGGTGTAGAGGGATATGGAAATGGATTGAAGGTTAGAAAAAACATTTTAACGAATTTGATCAAATAAGAATTAAAACATCTGCGAATTCCAAAAGTTAGACTTTGTTATCAAAGTTTTTTTATCTAATGATGTTTGCAATAATCTTATATTAAACTGCCGATAATATTACATATAAATGTAAATTTGAACAAAAATTCCCGTTGCTGAATTTCTTTGTAGCGACGTTATCAATTCATTTTGTTTACATCGGGGTAACATAAACTACCAATTCACGATGAAACGACGTTTCTGGTTGGCGGAAATTCGAAGTATTGACAAACAACTTAAAAACTTCAATATGCAAACGTTTTGCCGAGAAGTGTTCCAATTTAGATGTTACGTAAAATGAACAATATTCGCCAAGTTTTCCCTGTCTCGTTTGCCTGTATGAATCACCAGAAGTTTTAAGTGGAACGATTTAGATTAAATTGACAATTGAATTTGATCGGATGAAATTCGAATGTATTTGAAACTGGCATAAGCAATTCATGCATCAAAGAGACTCTCGCCTGTAGCCGATACATTTTTCAAAGTCACCATGTTTCAGAACACGCAACCAGACACATGAAAAGTATGGTCCCTTATCGCTTTTTATCTGCAAAGTCAATCTCGCCCTCACAGTTTATATCAGAAAGCAATTTATCACATGGAACACTTGAAACGGTCTTTACTGGAGATAAAAAAAATGTGTACTTGTACAAGTGGATAAAGCCGGTAACAACTTAACTTTTGTTTGTCGTGTAAGCTACAAAAATGTATTGAAAGCTGAGTTGAGTTATTCACCACCTGTTCTTACGTTAGCACCAACGCTGACATTTATTAGTTATTGACGAACAATAAACTGATGTTGTCAAACAAAATATTAATATAAAAATGGACTCAAAACAAGACAAACTTCCTTTACTGCTCTGGATTTATAAGCTTCACAAAACACCATACAAGTCACGATTCATAGCCAATGCTAGCTCTAGCACCACCACTCACAAAACACCATACAAGTCACGAATCATAGCAAATGCTAGCTCTAGCACCACCACCTCCAAACACCATACACGTCACTATTTATAGCCAATGCTAGCTCTTGCACCACCACTCACAAAACACCATACAAATCACGAATCATAGCAAATGCTAGCTCTAGCACCACCACCTCCAAACACCATACAAGTCACGATTCATAGCCAATGCTAGCTCTAGCACCACCACTCACAAAACACCATACAAGTCACGAATCATAGCAAATGCTAGCTCTAGCACCACCACCACCAAACACCATACAAGTCACGATTTATAGCCAATGCTAGCTCTTGCACCACCACTCACAAAACACCATACAAGTCACGATTCATAGCCAATGCTAGCTCTAGCACCACCACTCAGAAAACACCATACAAGTCACGAATAATAGCAAATGCTAGCTCTAGCACCACCACCTCCAAACACCATACAAGTTACGATTTATAGCCAATGCTAGCTCTTGCACCACCACTCGCAAAACACCATACAAGTCACGATTCATAGCCAATGCTAGCTCTAGTACACCACTCACAAAACTCCATACAAGTCACGATTCATAGCCAATGCTAGCTCTAGTACACCACTCACAAAACTCCATACAAGTCACGATTCATAGCCAATACTAGCTTTAGCACCACCACTCACAAAACACAATACAAGTCACAATTCATAGCCAATGCTAGCTCTAGCACCACCACTTACAAAACACCATACAAGTCAAGATTTATAGCCAATGCTAGCTCTAGCACCACCACTTACAAAACACCATACAAGTCACGATTCATAACCAATGCTAGCTCTAACACCATCACTCACAAAACACCATACAAGTCACGATTCACAGCCAATGCTAGGTCTAGCACCACCACTCACAAAACACCATACAAGTCACGGTTCATGGCCAATGCTAGCTCTAGCCCCATCACTCACCAAACACCATACAATTCACGATTCACAGCTAATGTTAGCTCTAGCACCACCACTCACAAAACACCATACAAGTCCCGGTTAATAGCCAATGCTAGCTCTAGCACCGCCACTTACAAAGCACCATACAAGTCACGATCCATAGCCAATGCTAGCTCTAGCACCACTACTTACCTGTCATAAACTTATTACGTCTCGTTTAAAATCACGTTGTTAAATATTGTGAAAAGGTGTATAAAAACTAAAACATTAGTCTATAAAAATCTTATTTTTTCATTATCATGTGGTTAATTCTTACCTTCTCTACTCTGTACCCTTCTTTACATCATGAGTTAATCAAAACCATATCACTTTCTTTAAACAATGTTTGTTCGAAAGCAACGTTTATATTTTATGACCTATAATTAAATTAATGCCCCTTTTACCAACACTTTTTGTAGATATGTCTGTTATGTGGAATTGTATGGATGTTTGTGGATACAACACGACTTTAGATTTCACAAACAAAAGAAATTCTTTCACCGCATAATTTTGTTGCTTCAAAATATAATAGCAGTAGGAAAACTCATTTGAAGCAAAACATAAGCCATCATGCATATTATAGAAATGTTTTATAGAAGATATTCAAAAGGGTCTTACATTTTGTATTTACCAAGCAGTTTGAGAATTCCTTCATTTTGCCATTGTCCTGTCCAAAATGAAGTAAATTCCTTTTACGTAAATGTGGTATCCGACAGTTTGTGTCATTTTCTTCTTTCATTAAACCAAACAAATTATTGTTGCCTCTAAAGATCCGGCGAAATGGTCTACATCCAAGTGAAAAGTAAAGCATATCACCCACTTGCCATTACAAAAATGAATTTCCTGTCCGAGCCAAACTGCACAGTAAGCTATTTTCAAACTAAGAAAAACATGCGGCAACTTACTTTTAGGATCATATTACATGATCATCCAGGTAATAAACTCTATTGTCCGTATCTATGTTTAGTTGAAATCCCCATCGTGCTTATTTATAGATTTGGAAATAATGGACATTAAATGTGATTTTCACGATTTGTACTGTCAAACAATTAAGTGTGTATCACATGCACCATAAACCTGAAAGGCTTATGACATGGTTGCTACACTGTAATCATCGTCTTGATGAATAAGTATTTATTTTAACATGCATTTAAATCTAAAAGCAAGTAATGTTCACATTACTGTTTGGAAATAAAATTGACATAAAAATAAGCAACATGCATTTTCAGGCATAATGTCAAATATAGCATTCCGAATTTTTTATACACTATTGGTTAGAGGAAATGCAAATATTAATTGATAATGCATTCAAAACAATAGTATTTTTCGTTTTGCATCATTTCAAAAAAAATATGCGTGTGCAAACTTAAATGATTTTATGTCAGATTTATATATTTGTTTATTTACGTATTTTGTTTTGCACAATGCATAAAGGGCGCTGCGCTTCAACGCAGACACCAATTATCGTGGCCCATATTTAGTTGCGCTGAGTTGATTACTGACATTTATATGTGCAAATCTTTGTGAGGATTTTACAAATTTTGTATTAATAATGAACTGACTAAAGGTAGCAAGGAACATCAAGGGAAGTAAGTCCGTTTTCTTTCATTTTTTTGTTACCCGCAAATTCGGTACCAAATTGTAACCCCAAACCTGACCTTCACTTACGCGTTTTTAACGAGGTTTTTTCGATTGGCTGGATGAAAAAATCAACCATTGAGAAAAGTAAGACATCTTTCCATCGGAGCACGGGGCTTTTACCATTAAAACAACTCGGAAAAATAATTTTGGCGAAAAGTGAAAAATATCATTGTAGTGTTAAAATGCAAAACCTTCGTGCTCAATATTAAAATAAGGCTTATTTTATCTATTAATCATCGTCTTGATGAATAAGTATTTATTTTAACATGCATTTAAATCTAAAAGCAAGTAATGTTCACATTACTGTTTGGAAATAAAATTGACATAAAAATAAGCAACATGCATTTTCAGGCATAATGCCAAATATAGCATTCCGAATTTTTTATACACTATTGGTTAGAGGAAATGCAAATATTAATTGATAATGCATTCAAAACAATAGTATTTTTCGTTTTGCATCATTTCCAAAAAAATATGCGTGTGCAAACTTAAATGATTTTATGTCAGATTTATATGTTTGTTTATTTACGTATTTTGTTTTGCACAATGCATAAAGGGCGCTGCGCTTCAACGCAGACACCAATTATCGTGGCCCATATTTAGTTGCGCTGAGTTGATTACTGACATTTATATGTGCAAATCTTTGTGAGGATTTTACAAATTTTGTATTAATAATGAACTGACTAAAGGTAGCAAGGAACATCAAGGGAAGTAAGTCCGTTTTCTTTCATTTTTTTGTTACCCGCAAATTCGGTACCAAATTGTAACCCCAAACCTGACCTTCACTTACGCGTTTTTAACGAGGTTTTTTCGATTGGCTGGATGAAAAAATCAACCCTTGAGAAAAGTAAGACATCTTTCCATCGGAGCACGGGGCTTTTACCATTAAAACAACTCGGAAAAATAATTTTGGCGAAAAGTGAAAAATATCATTGTAGTGTTAAAATGCAAAACCTTCGTGCTCAATATTAAAATAAGGCTTATTTTATCTATTAATCATTATGCTAAAAACAAACACTAAAATATATGTATAAAATGGACGTATTAAGTGTTAACGAATTAACGAATAACACACATGAGTAAAAAAGGACATATTTGCCAATGCGGTGCAACAGTCTACATCAACACCGTTCGATTTTGGCGGGAAATTATGTCAGAGAATATTATTGGGTAAATCTCAACATTTGTGTTTGTTTATTAAATGCACTTATCAATTCAATGCTATGATGCAGTATTCTTTATATTAAAATAACATATTTATTCATAAAATCATAATAATGTCATTGATTATTCACTGATTAATAATTAATCTCGATGCAGTTTCAGCTGAAGTGCCAGTAGGGGTAAATAAGAAGTACTTATTTTCTTTCTGAATTAAAAAGCATGGTTGTTTTGTGTTAATCCAGATTTGGACCATCGAAATTGCTCTGTGATGACTGGTTCTTGAAGAGGCAGGTTGAATGAAGCTTCATTGTACCCTAAGACACAAAGAGTGAGTTTTAAACCATGTAAACATTTAATCTTAATAAACATGTATGATGTGTAATGAAATTTGCTCAGAAACACCACATTTTGTTGTTTTATAGATTTATTTAAATAGATCTAATTATGGATAATAATTTTTCTAGACAGAAATACAAACTGAAGTACAAACTTTTATTTGAATTACCAGCATATTTTGTTATTGACGAATTTCACATTGTATTAAATTAGACAAACAATTTTAAGTTAAAAGATAACTAGAAATATATTTTTTCAATTGCAAATGCCAATTTCAACAAACAGTTACTTAAAGTGTGTCCTAATAATATTTAACTATGATGCATTGGCTCTTGAATTGTCAGTGCAATTACCCAATGAAAATTGTAACATTTATGTAACTATAAAACAATTATTAAAAAGTTGTCAATTAATTATAATCATTGAATATACTTTCCATTTGACAAACATTAAAGTCTCTAATTTGATATAAATAAGCAAAATGTGATATAGACAGATCTTATATTTCATGGTACTGCAACAATAATCCAGATTGTGAGTACTGTATCCATTTTCTTAATGAAAAAATCTTTTAATGTTTATAAAGACATCATCAATCCTTTCAAAAACATGTACTTAAAGAGGAAATTTTAGCGGGAAAATACCAGAAACTGAAGGAAAGATAACCTGGTCAGTGATCATATTATTTTTTGTATTACAAAGCTTCAACAAGCTTTTCATCCTATTCTTTGTTTTAACTCTGAGCCTGAGCCTGCTATGCAGGAATTGATCAAGCGTATGCAACAAGTGAAGATTCAGATCAGCTAGCATTAGCTGCGTGCTGTCTGATTAGAATTTACACTATATGATGCCAACTCATTAAAAATTTATTACTTAATTTTTACTAAGGATAAAATGTTAGCAAATAATTAAGAATTTAGAATTGATTATTAATAAATGTACCAAGACAAGGAAAATACTCATCTAGAGTAAGATGGCGTCCTGATGTTATCAAGCACACAAAAAGCTCCCCAGATATGTATCTGTTGGGCAGGACGCCATCTTTTCGCGGATCTTTTCAAAATCCTAACACCGAATATCACACCTTTGTCTTCTTACTAAGCTCACGCACAAATACTTCCCCAACCAAAAAGGTTACATTTTCGAAAAGCAAAGTAATACAGAAACATTTTGAAACAACCTTATCAAGATTGAAATTGTTGATAAAACAAGTTTTTTGTTATCTAAATAATTATTTGATGAAAGATACTGAAGCTGGTATTACATTGTAACTATCTTAAAACTATCTCAACACAAAGTCTTTATGGTCGCGTATGGTGCTGGAACAAAAACAATACATAATGTGGTTGTAACAGGACATCATTAACAATAGAAGAGGAAGATTTGTGTCCAAACTGTGCCAAAGTAGAGTTTGTGAATACACTGCAACTATTCACACAATTATAGATTACACGAAATATATCATCTCCAAATAGAATATTTGTAGTTACATACCAAACTTACCAATACATACGTTTAATTGATATTCAGACAATTTAATCCTGGACGATTCTTCAAGCGATTTAGGGACGGGAAAGTGATGACAGATGTTTTGTCCAGCCCTTCTTATAAATGCAGCTGGATGCGAGGAATATCCCTTGAAGCTGTTAAAACATACATATATTGTATTACAAAAAGTATTTATTAAATTCAAGTATTTTATGTGACTCAGGAAGAACCACAAAACCATCAAAAGTCATCAGGGGTATATTTTATTTTTATGAATACATTAAAGGGACACAGGTATCATAAAATGATCAGTAAAACAATGTCCAGCTATTGTGGTGGAGGTAGACCCGAGACATGTATCTGGGTAGATCCACCGGCAAACACAGCTGCAATTCAGCTGGAAGACCTTCTGACATAAGTTCTTCGCCCTGACCAGAGCTCAACCCCATACAGTAAAAACTGCACAGTCATTGGAGTTTCAAGTTTACATCTCGACCACTTTCAGACTGAAATATCTTAACATAACACATGTTTACATCAATCGGAACTCAAACCCACATGTGCTTTAGGTAGCCAATATCAACCACCTTGTTAAAATGTTGAATTTTGCCTGCTATCCGCAGTGCAATTAAACTATTTTTTGTTCAGAGAAAAGGAACTGAAGTTATAAAAAAAGTTGTAATGATTCATCCTGTTTTACTTAGGGCTGGGACCGATCAATTGATAGGACTAGATGACTAGAATTTCAATGAATGAAACAGAGTTTTTTCGATTAAACTTTTTTCTATTAGTCAGTTTGTTTCTGTTAAAACTTGTAAACATATGAGCAACACACTGTTTCGTATTATCTCAACTACTTCATATTATCCTCTGCTCCCGATGATCATGATCCACTCATTGCAATTAGGGTTTACCCCCTTGCCCTCCAGTTGCCCTAAAAAAATGAGAAAGTCTTTTAGGTCAAATAGTCTTGACTAAAGATGCAGCTTAAAATATCTTATGTACTCTTGTGCAATGGACTGCATTTGGATAACTTATATGACCAATTTTGTATAAATCAGAGGCATAAAGTCTACATCTTCAATCACATTCTTTTTGTATAATGCTGAACTTAAACACTAAAGTATTAGTGCATGAATCTTCAGTAAGAATCATGTAAGCTAAATCTAATCATTAAAATGTGGAACATCTGTCCTCTCGCACTATTTCATTATCGATGAAATAGTGAAATATTTAAGACATATTTTATGATTGCCCTATGGATAGGCTACTAAGTACAGACTTACACACCACTTATGTTTTTATGTTTATCGTTAAAATTATATAAATAATATCCCTCTTTTTGCCCTTTTCATTGCATATCCCCCTCCTTTGTTATACCCTGTTATTTGCATGTCACATAGAAAATGTGGAATTTCACATTTTATAGTTCTTGATACAGTGTTGATTTTTTATCTCCATTGGTACAGTCCGTTTGAAGTAAAGTTGTACTTATTATATTTCTGAAAGAATTTCAGGAGGGTTTTTGTATGCAGATTTTCCACACTATCTAAGTCTGTGCATGAAGACTTCATTTTTATCATTTCAGAGTAGTTTTCAAGTATTAAGATAGAGGTTAAATAATCTCAAAGGGACTCTTTCAGTATTTACTGTAAAATATTCATCCGGTTTTATTATGATTGTGACTTACAATATAATATTGAAACATATTACTTTCATCATAATATTCTCATTATCTCAAAAGGATTCCTCTTTGAACCAATTTTTACTACGAATAGGATTTTTTTAATTAAAGTTTTTTTTCCATTAAATTTGGACTTCATAAATACCATTAAGACTTTTTTCTGATAATATTTCTATGTATCATCCTATATGATTGCATACTTTTGGTATACTACAAATGAAGTCAAATTTAAAAACTAATTCAAAGTAGATTATTTGTTCAAACTGATACAGGGTCATTTTTAATATTACCACAATAAATAAGGACAAAATTAATAATTTCAACTTCAGTTTGTTTCTTTGTGAATATTTTTACAACGTGCATGCCGTCTACTATTGTATAATCTTAAATAGGAATATTTTTTCTATATTTTTATATGTAATTTTAAATTTATATTTAAAAATGTTTTAATTGATCCTTTTCTTTCAGACTAAATAGACAGGAGACGAAGTTCTTGAAATTGCAAGTTGGAATGTCATGTTAAAATTTAAATAAATTATAAAATATTTTAGCTTTGTGTTTTTGTTTCTCAGTTTACATTCCCAATAAATTGAGGGAAAAAAAGAATATCCCTTACAAATTTCTTTCTTCGTTAAGTCCTGGACAAGTTTAAATCACACTTACCAAAGCTTTTACTTTGAAGAAAAATAATAAAAAACATTTAGTACAATTTAATAATTCTAAACATACATAACCCTAAAACATAACTCTTTCAAATATGCATCATGCTTATGAAAATTGCATTTTTAAACTTTTTACTATATCCATATAATCAAATACTATATTTTTAATTAAGGCATCTGAAACTGTTTTCCTACTATAATATTGTTTGAATGATGTAAAAGTAATTAAATCTGTCGTAAAACCTCTCCAATTAGAAGAATGCATTATAAACAACATTGACATACCAGGTACGGATCTTTCAGACAGAAATGAAAAAGGTCTATTAAACTAGCATTTTTGTAAAACATCGTAAAAACGACTATAGATATCTGGACAAACTAAACTGTTTTTTATTTCTTGGATGGGAAATAATATAAGTGCCAAATTTCAGCATTCTGTCATTAAAAATAAAAAAAATCGATGTTCCATGCTACAACAGGTTTACGATAGGGATGTGGTTCTCTATAAGCTTGAAAAATAACATGAGCAGTTCACGTCACATTCTGCAAAGGGCACAAGACTGTAAGTACATATGCCCTCAAAAATTTAAAACTGCTCTCTAGGTCAAGGTCATATTCAAGCCTTAAGGTCATTGTATCTAAAGAGCCATTTGGCAATTCCAGTGAATTAAGTTGAGATAAGACAAGCTCTTTGTGCATATCCAATGGTTGTTGCTTCACTGTTTAATTAATAACTTAAGGCGACATCTCCTAATTAAAATAATAAAAGTGTAACTTTGTCATATGTAGGTGTATAGATAATTTTTGGCTAGAGGTTTTTTAGTGATCCAGCCTATAAGACTTAATGTTATTATTAATTTCAGTTTCGTCAGTGTATAACACCCAAGATGGCGGAATCGAATTACCCAGAAAGAACTAACTGGTACCAGTGTGTCCGGCTCTTAATGGGAGGTGGTAGACTGATTTTGATGGAAATATTGAAGCAGTGTTACGAACCTGGAACGTTAGATGAATTTTTAAACCTTAAACCAATCAAAGACATTCTTGATGATTTATTACAAACACGCAAGTTAAACAAGACTCAGTGGGGCCAATTGTTTCCGCACGCGGATATTGATAAATTAGACATTTCTCTTCTGTCATTTATCATATTGAACTGCGTCATACAACCAAACTCACCCCAAAGAAAAGCAGTAGAGGATATAAGAAATCTTAGGAACAGCGTGTTTGGACATACATCTACTGAATCGATGACCAAAGATGAATTTGAAAGAAACTGGAACGAAATTATTAAAACGTTTTCTAAAGCTCAGCAAGGTTTTGGATTGAACATTTCCCTTAATGAAGTTATTGATAAAATACAAAAAGAGCAGGTAGTTGATGTTAAACTTCTGAAGGAGCTTGAAGCTTGGAAACAGTTTGATGCTGGTTTGAAGCAAGAAATATTATATGTTAGGGCTAGAGTGTCTAATCTTGAGGAAAAGTTTGAAGATATCCAGAAACATGAACAAAGACGAACAATTGATGACAAAGGTAACATTTATTGTATCTTTCATATTTTTGGATAGAAAAATAAATTGCATCCAATGTATGGGTTTATAATTTGACTGTATTTGCCAGTGGGTGTGTATGAAATGGTATGTATGGAATTTTGTATGTTGACTATTTTATAATAATGGATGTGCATGAGTGTGGATAGGTGGATGGGTTTGTGTGTAGATGAAGGGGTGAAAATTTATATGTGTGGATACTGACAGATGAGTACGTATACAGTCGAACCTCCATTATTTAAACTCGTTTTTTTCAAAACCGGGCATTATTCGAAGTTATTGGTCTGTCCTGATTCTTCCCCTATATAATTTATTGTATAAAACCTCTGATTATTTATTTGCAGTAGTAAATGTTTCGGCATTATTTCATGTCAATTTTACGGTGTAAATGCTTTCTTCACAAATAATATTCAAGACCCACTCTCGTCACCGGTCGGCTATTGTATATTGTCACCTGTCAAACTCCGAAGGGACATCGATGTTTGGCTTCGTTAATTGTTGGTTAAAATTGTTAATTGGATATGACATGTTAATTAGTTAAGTGGACGCATTTTGAATTATTCCGACTCATGGACGAATTCGAATAACCGACTGTAGTTGTACATATTGACCAATGGATAGATGGGTATGTTGGTAAATGGGTATGTTAATGGAGGGAGGTGTATATTGCCCTATGGGTGCTTATGAATGATTGTTTATATAGACCTGAATGTATCCATGAATGGGTATGCACATTGATAGTGTAAATTTTTTCTGTGATTAGTAACACGGTGACAGTCAGTGGAGCATCATTTGTTAAGTCGACAATTTCTGCTACTAAAATAATCATTCCTAGACTACATAACATAGCTTTAAACAAACTTTAAAGATTTATTGCAAGGTTTTCACATTTGTAATTTCGGAGCACTTCAGCCATAGGTACGAGTACACAGTGAAAATTGCAGCTACCATTACGGTTTTTACTTTAGGATAATTTAATGTAACTGTGTTCAGCAGATCAGCGCTGGACAGATAGCAGACATCCAGGACAATCTTTGTCGGAATTTGTCATTTGTGACCTAGAAATGTACAATCTGTCCAACACTGAACCACAGAACAGAGGTAAAAGGATAAGGGGTGTCAGGCACATTAGCCGTCTCCAGCCTACTATTTGTGTTTGGCCGTCATTGGGCTCGATATCGGTATTTGTATCGATACAAAATGGTGGATATCCGATATATCATATGATATATTAAAAGCTACATGTAAGTTTTTTTTCTTGTGTTAACAAATTAATAAATTATTACAAACACTTTATTATGGACAGTCCTTCTACTATAACAACTGTTGTTAAAAACATGTTAAGGTGCTATTGATGTAGCCAGAACATTCAGGTATATTATTATACACCCTCCACCCAAAAATCATCATGATTTCACATTTCTCATGATAATATTTTCATCAACACTCAGGAAATTTCAAGAAAGGTCTTGATTTTATTATCAATATCAGAAAGTTAGCAAATAAGGATAATGCATTAAAGCTCGTATTCGACAGTTTGCCTACATCTTATATATCTAACAATGTCTGTAAATAAGAAAGATTGGATTTCCTGCTAAAAATAGACATCGACGTCACAACGGATGGCGTTGATGAACTAAAACATTAGTGGTAACATGTTGTTTTGTTGTTGTTGTTTTTTTGTTGAAAAACAGCTACCTGTGTAGCGTGGCTCAGATAGAAAATATGTGTTTGTAATGATGATTGTGGCGTTATGGTTCACTTTTCCCACAGGTGTAGGACATCAATAAACAGCATTTTACAAGATCTGTTCAGATAACAATGGTTTACTAAGATGTATAATGAAAACATTTTTGGTCCAAACTGTCGGATACCACGTTTAATATTGATTCTCTTTTCAAAGTGAATATTATAACACCTTTCCCTAAATGACAATTTGTTAACTCTGACATTTCTACTGAAATAACATCTTAGATATATGTCTAAACAAGATGATAACCACAATTTATAATATATGTTTCTATTCTCATATGAACTTGTCATATTTGCTTATAAATGGATGGGTAAATGGATGTATTGGTTTATCAATAGATGGATGGATGGATTTATTGTTATTATCCCCCGTTGATGAAATCGAAAGGGGATGTTGTTTTGGCGTTTTCCGGCCGTCCTTACGTTCGTCCAAATTTCATTTCCGCTACTATTTCTCGACAACGTCTTACTGGATATCAGCGAAACGTTATGGGAAATTACCAGAAGGAGATGCACATATCCTTAACAGGTTCCGTTCTGACCATTTAACATAAATTATAGCACTTGATTACAATACACATGATACAGTAAGTATACAGAGTAACCTTCTTTTCTGCACTATGTTTCGTCAACGGATTACTGGATTTCAACGAAACTTTATGGGAATCACCAATACCAAAAAGGGATGCGCGTATCATTGGCTGGTTCTGGTCTGACCATTAAACACATTGAGTTATGGCTCCTGAATCATATTTTGTTTCCACGCTATTTCTTAGCAATTACTTAAGAATTCATACAACTGTAATTCATACAGTGGAAAAAGGCAATAGCCTGCGATTTTTTTTTCCTTAAATGGTGCTTATTCGTATTTTTTCCACTGTACTGACCCCCCCCCCCCCCACACACACACATGTACTACAGCACATACCATCACTTTTTGCGATTGCACATTTTTCTTTCTTTTTTTCCTTCATCAAGATGATAACCACAAAGTCATTTTTTGAAAAGATTATTACTGATTTCTTCCTATTTACTTTATATGCAACTTCTAATTTTACCATTTCTTTAAACAAGCACCGATCGGCGGGGTTTATAGTGTCTTTGACAGTCTTGTTTGGATATGTGGGTGTATGGATTGATTAGTGAATCGATGGACCAGTGTATGGATTGCTTGGTTGTAATAATGTATTGAGTATATACAGAGTGTTTCATGACATCTGTCTTCGTCTGATGTGCACATGGATGTATTGGTGTCATAATGGATGTGTGTGGATGTACTGATGTCTCGATGGATTTGTGTATGGATGTATTGGTGTCACAATGAATGTGTGTATGGATGAATTTGATGTCTCATTGGATGCGTGTATGGATGGATAAATGTCTTAAAGGATGTGTATGGATGGATTGATGTCTCAATGGCTGTGTGTATGGATATATTTATGTTTCGATATATGTGCGTATGGATGTATAGATGTCTCAATGGATGTGTCTGGATGTATTGATGTCTTAATAGATGTGTGTATGTATGGATTGATTTCTCAATGAATTTGTTTATGGGTGTTTTGATGTCTCCCAATGGATGTGTTTGGTGTACTGATGTCTCAATTGATTTGGTATGTATGGATGGATTAATGTGTCAATGGATTTGTGTATTGATGGATTGATGTCTCACAATGTATGTGTGTATAGATGTATTGATGTCGCAATGGATGTATTGTTGTCTCAATGGATGTGTTTATGGATGTACTGATGTCTCAATGGATGTGTGTATGGATGTACTGATGCCTCAATGGTTGTGGTACTGGTGTAACAATGGCTGTATGGATGGATGGATTGATGTCTCAATGGATGTGTGTATTGGTAGATTGATGTCTCAATGGATGTGTGTATTGGTGGATGGATGGATGTCTCAATGGATGTGTGAATGGATGGATTGATGTCTCAATGGATGTATGGATGGATGGATTGATTTCTCAATGGATGTGTGGATGGATGGATTGATGTCTCAATGGATGTGTGTGCGTCTGGACGTTTTGATGTCTCAATTGACGTGTGTATGGATGAATTGATTTCTCAATGAATTTGTGTATGAATGGATTGGTGTATCAATAAATGGAATATGAATGGTTGTTGATATGTGTCGGTGATAAGAGGTTTCAATTGTTGGGTTATCGGGGGTGTTTTATTAAGGGATGTATGGGCGAATGGATGTATATGAATGTATAAATAGATGGAGCTGCGTTTAAAAATACCTGACAAATATGTGAAAATAAAAAACAAACATTTACAACTGAACTAAACTTTTAAAAGAATTCAATGTAAATTGCATTTATTTATTTATCTTTATTTGAAGCCAATTCTTTTTGGCGTTTAAAGCTTGTTTGCCTCAGCAAGTCAACATAATATGTTTCCTTTTAGTGTCATACACAGTGTTACAAAATGTTAATAACATTCTTCCGTTAAACAGTCCATTGACATTTTCTAAGTTGTTGCTGCATGTTCGTTCACTGTCTATAGAGGATGCCAGCCAGAAATAAGTTGTTGAGAGTTGCATTCCGTTACAAAGCTATAAATTGTAATCGTTCAAATACTTTTGACCATAGTAGTGTATTAGAAGTAAAGTGTTTGAACCAGAGTAATAAAAAGTGTAGAGCCTACCTTGCCCTGCTTACACACTGGGTAAAGTGGAGTTCCGTGATTGGTAGGTCCATTATCACGTTAATGTGACATTGTGTTGGGTGCTCCAAGCAGATCTTGATGGGATGATACAATCCAACAAACAAATGCTATTTACTAGCACTGACTATTACATCATTATGCTAATCAGTAACAAAAGCTAGTTTATGCCAAAAGATGTGTACTTCTTTTAAGTGATACAATCTTTTTTTTTTTATTTCAGGTTGGTCTGAACTACAGAACTATCTGGTGAACCGCTACAAAATTTTGATTAAATCTCCAGTTACTGTCGCTCCCTTTTCAACGCATGAGACTGAAATCGACAACATTTATGAAGAACCACAATTAAAGCTGATTAACCACAAAGCTCTTCGGAAGCTGTCACCTGACAATGATGAAAAATCATTAAGTCTTAAGGATATTTTCCTTCACGATCAGCATAAATGCTACAACATCTATGTCACTGGAGATGCCGGTATCGGGAAAACATCGCTTTGTAAATTCATTTTGTCATCTTGGTGTAAGACTCGTCAAGACAAAATCAATAATGATTTGAATGATTTCGAGTTGGCTCTGAAGCAGTTTGATTTTATTTTTTATATCTCACTGAGACATGCAACTTACCAATTTGACATTGTGGAAATGATAGAGTCTCAGCTTCTCAAGCATTTTGTACCAAATAATAAAGTACTAAGCGGGTTGGAATCAAAGTTTGTTCTGCAGGAACTATTTAAACTTTTTGCTGACAAATGTCTGATCATCCTCGATGGCTTAGATGAATGGCCGGTACGGAAGGAATCAACTAATCCGTCGATTAGTGACGGAGTTCCAATGAGAAATCCTTCATTGAAATATACAGTAATGACATTTACACGGCCATGGAAACTAGAAGAGTTGCGATTGAAGGGCTCCGAATGTGATAGGCAAATCAAGATAACTGGGGTTAAAGACATCTCTGCATTTGAAAGGAAGTTAATTTCTTACTTCAACAAAATGGAAAATACAAAAATAACCTACACCGATTTTGATAATTGTTTAAAATCAGCAGATCTGGATGAGATGCAAGAGACGCCATTTCTCCTCAAGCATCTTATCTGTTTGTGGTTTAACAATAAGGAATTTGGAAAGTCAAAGACAGACGTCTACACCAGTATGCTTGAACTCTGGATTCAATTAGCTGAAAGAAGAGAGGGTGTGCGTCATTTCAAACATCAAAACGACACTACTATCACAACACCGAAAGTTTTCCAGAAATGTAGGAAATGTGATAAATGCAAGACTTTGCTAATGGCTGTTGGGAAATTGGCATTTGAAACATTAATGCACAGGAAAGGAATGCAGTTAGTATTTGACTCATCAGAGAAATACAGTGTTACTGAAGATCAGATGAGCATATGTCTTAAAGTCGGTATTCTTACACAGAGTGCTGTTCCAGATATGATTTCTGAGAAGAAAGACATTTCGTTTTCTCACAAAACATTTCATGAATATTTTGCTGCTTTGTATATGGGATGGAATGGCCGTAATGCTGAAAACATTGAATCCAGATTGAAAGACATTGCCCTGTCTGACATGGAAGAATTCTTTATATTTCTAAGTGGGATGTGGCCTTCGGTATTCGAAAGACTAATAGAAATACACCTGGAAAAAATGTGGGACAAATATGACTTTAAAAGGTCCAATGTGTTGCCACTATATAATCCAGTACAAAATTTGGTGATACAATGTTGCAGAGAAAGTCTAAAACAAAATAACATCTGTCCAAAAGTAAACTTAAGGGACCTTGTCTTGTGTCACTTCAAAGATCAAGGCTCAAACAAATACCACTATCACTACCTTTCCAGATATCAAGACTTAAACAATGATGTTTTAAGCTTATTGTCACGTATGCATCAACAACAACTCATGCCGAACGGTGATTTTAGTATTGTCGATTTGTCAAATCTCACAAAACTAAAAGGCATTACTATTCACCAAATAGATGGCCTGGAGTTGCATCTGAGCCCAGCCACTGAGAAGGTCAATCTAGATTCCATTAAATTGTTTTATCACAAGAGCATTATGTCTTTGATGGAAAGTGTGTCAAGCAAAACAGGACTTAAATCTATAGTAATGAATACTATTTGCTGCAGAGAACATAATACAAACGAATGTTTCCTAAATGTAGATTTGTCAAGGCTAGATGTGCTAACTTATGTTGACCTGTCTGACATATCTGTCATGGAGATGTGTATGAGCCCAACCACTAAGCAGCTCCGTCTTTATAACATTAAATTGTTAAAACACAATGTAGTAGTGTCTCTGTTGGAAAGTGTGGCTAACATGAAAGGATTAGTGTCTATAAACATGCGGACTATTTACTGCAGAGAACATGGTAAGAATGAATGTTTCCTAAATGTAGATTTGTCAAAGCTAGATGTACTAACATATGTTAGGCTGTCTGACATACCTGTCATGGAGATGTGTCTGAGCCCAGCCACCAAGGAGCTCAATTTTAAAAACATTAAATTGTTAAAACACAATGCAGTAGTGTCTCTGATGGAAAGTGTGGCTAACGTGAAAGGATTAGAGTCTATAACCATGCGGACTATTTACTGCAGAGAACATGGTAAGAATGAATGTTTCCTAAATGTAGATTTGTCAAAGCTAGATGTACTAACATATGTTAGGCTGTCTGACATATCTGTCATGGAGATGTGTCTGAGCCCAGCAACCAAGGAGCTCAATCTCTATGACATTAAATGGTTCAGTCACAATGGATTAGTGTCTCTGATGGAAAGTGTGGCTAACATGAAAGGATTAGAGTGTATAAGAATAAACACTATTTACGGTAGAGAACATGATACAGATGAAGGTATCTTGAATGTAGATTTATCAAAGCTGCATAACCTAACAAATGTTGTACTGTCTGACATATCTGTCATGGAGATGTGTCTGAGCCCAGCCACCAAGAAGCTCGATCTTAATAACATTAAATGGTTCAGTCACAATGGATTAGTGTCTCTGATGGAAAGTGTGGCTAACATGAAAGGATTAGAGTCTATAAGAATGAAGACTATTTACTGCAGAGAACATGGTACAAATGATTGTTTCCTAAATGTAGATTTTCCAAAGCTAGATGTGCTTACAGATGTTAGACTGTCTGACATACCTGTCATGGAGATGTGTCTGAGTCCAGCCACCAAGGAGCTCAATCTTAATAACATTAAATGGTTCAGTCACAATGGATTGGTGTCTCTGTTGGAAAGTGTGGCTAACATGAAACGATTAGAGTCTATAGACATGGAGACTATTTACTGCAGAGAACATGGTACAAATGATTGTTTCCTAAAAGTAGATTTGTCAAAGCTAGATATGCTAACAGATGTTGAACTGTCTGACATATCTGTCATGGAGATGGGTCTGAGCCCAGCCACCAAGGAGCTCAATCTTAACAACATTGTATTGTTAAAACACAATGTAGTAGTGTCTCTGATGGAATGTGTGGCTAACATGAAAGGATTAGAGTCTATAAGAATGGAGACTATTTACGGTAGAGAAAATGATACAAATGAATGTATCTTGAATGTAGATTTGTCAAAGCTGCATAACCTAACAAATGTTGAACTGTCTGACATACCTGTCATGGAGATGTGTCTGAGTCCAGCCACCAAGGAGCTCAATCTTAATAACATTAAATGGTTCAGTCACAATGGATTGGTGTTTCTGTTGGAAAGTGTGGCTAACATGAAACGATTAGAGTCTATAGACATGGAGACTATTTACTGCAGAGAACATGGTACAAATGATTGTTTCCTAAAAGTAGATTTGTCAAAGCTAGATATGCTAACAGATGTTGAACTGTCTGACATATCTGTCATGGAGATGGGTCTGAGCCCAGCCACCAAGGAGCTCAATCTTAAGAACATTAAATTGTTAAAACACAATGTAATAGTGTCTCTGATGGAAAGTGTGGCTAACATGAAAGGATTAGAGTCTATAAGAATAAACACTATTTACGGAAGAGAACATGATACAGATGAATGTATCTTGAATGTAGATTTATCAAAGCTGCATAACCTAACAAATGTTGTACTGTCTGACATATCTGTCATGGAGATGTGTCTGAGCCCAGCCACCAAGAAGCTCGATCTTAATAACATTAAATGGTTCAGTCACAATGGATTAGTGTCTCTGATAGAAAGTGTGGCTAACATGAAAGGATTAGAGTCTATAAGAATGAAGACTATTTACTGCAGAGAACATGGTACAAATGATTGTTTCCTAAATGTAGATTTTCCAAAGCTAGATGTGCTTACAGATGTTAGACTGTCTGACATACCTGTCATGGAGATGTGTCTGAGTCCAGCCACCAAGGAGCTCAATCTTAATAACATTAAATGGTTCAGTCACAATGGATTGGTGTCTCTGTTGGAAAGTGTGGCTAACATGAAACGATTAGAGTCTATAGACATGGAGACTATTTACTGCAGAGAACATGGTACAAATGATTGTTTCCTAAAAGTAGATTTGTCAAAGCTAGATATGCTAACAGATGTTGAACTGTCTGACATATCTGTCATGGAGATGGGTCTGAGCCCAGCCACCAAGGAGCTCAATCTTAAGAACATTAAATTGTTAAAACACAATGTAATAGTGTCTCTGATGGAAAGTGTGGCTAACATGAAAGGATTAGAGTCTATAAGAATAAACACTATTTACGGTAGAGAACATGATACAGATGAATGTATCTTGAATGTAGATTTATCAAAGCTGCATAACCTAACAAATGTTGTACTGTCTGACATACCTGTCATGGAGATGTGTCTAAGCCCAGCCACCAAGAATCTCAATCTTGATGACATTAAATGGTTCAGTCACAATGGATTGGTGTCTCTGATGGAAAGTGTGGCTAACATGAAAGGATTAGAGTCTATATATATAGAGACTATTTACTGCAGAGAACATGATACAAATGAATGTTTCCTTAATGTTATTTGTCAAAGCTAGATGTGCTAACATATGTTAGGCTGTCTGACATATCTGTCATGGAGATGTGTCTGAGCCCAGCCACCAAGAATCTCAATCTTGATGACATTAAATGGTTCAGTCACAATGGATTAGTGTCCCTGATGGAAAGTGTGGCTAACATGAAAGGATTAGAGTCTATAAGAATGGAGACTATTTACTGTAGAGAACATGATAAGAATAAATGTTTCCTAAATGTATATTTGTCAAAGCTAGATGTGCTAACAGATGTTGTACTGTCTGACATATCTGTCATGGAGATGTGTCTGAGCCCAACCACCAAGGAGGTCAATCTTAATAACATTCAATTGTTAAAACACAATGTAGTAGTGTCTCTGATGGAAAGTGTGGCTAACATGAAAGGATTAGAGTCTATATGAATGGAGACTATTTACTGTAGAGAACATGGTAAGAATAAATGCTTCCTAAATGTAGATTTTTCAAAGCTAGATGTGCTAACAGATGTTAGACTGTCTGACATACCTGTCATGGAGATGTGTCTGAGCCCAGCCACCAAGGAGCTCAATCTTAATAACAATAAATGGTTCAGTCACAATGGATTAGTGTCTCTGATGGAAAGTGTGGCTAACATGAAAGGATTAGAGTATCTAGATATGGGGACTATTTACTGCAGAGAACATGGTACAAATGATTGTTTCCTAAAAGTAGATTTGTCAAAGCTAGATATGCTAACAGATGTTAGGCTGTCTGACATATCTGTCATGGAGATGTGTCTGAGCCCAGCCACCAAGAAGCTCAATGTAATAGTGTCTCTGATGGAAAGTGTGTCCAGAATGAAAAGACAAGAGTCTATAAGATTGGGAACTATTTACTGCAGAGAACATGATACAAATGAATACAATCTTCGACCAGACCTGGTGAACTGTGGCCCGAGTCCACCAAAACCTATTAAAATCCATTAAAGTTTATAAGTTAATTGGACCGACGGTCCACCAGAATTTTCAGCATAATCACTTTCAAAATTTTTAATTAATTATAAAAAAGCTACACTAAACTAAGCAACAATCTACATCATTGAACGGAACGCAACCACTCGTAACACCTCGGTGAGCTTAACAACCTTTTCTGTCCAAATGCCAAAATCATGCTTGTCCAGTAAGATTTGGTCCGCGCAAGTAGATATTGCCAGCTTGTTGGCATGAATGTCCTGTGTTTTTATCTTCCTTTCGTGAAGACTGTGAATGTTTCCTGAATGTATATGTTGAGATCTGTTAAACTGTCTGACATATTTGGCATGGATTGGTTTGACTCAGACAATCAGGTGTACACAATTTGAAGCTTTTGTTAAATCTTGAACCAGAAATCATACATTTGATGTATTGATGTTTATAAGTTTGTGTTTCCATAATATTGCTTATTTCATGGTAATTTGAAAATATTGCCATTTGTTTGATTCTACTGTTGTACTACATAAGCATGCGTCTTCACTATTGTGTACATAATGCCTAGTATCACATATATCTTGTTGCTTTGAACTTTGTAGTATTCTTGCATATGTTGCAGATGAATATAATCACCAGAAGGTTAAACAAACTTTCCATCGGTTTTTAATGTCATTTAGCCTTCATTTTACATTCTGTGTTTTTTATCCAATGATGAATGTTGCAAGTTATAAGGAATGGACCTTGGCTTTTATTCTGTCCGTCGGTTATTGTAAAACTTGCCTTACAGTGCAAGTTGGACAAAATGATTTATCCGTTATTTCATTTGTCTTCAGCATGTATTTGGTTTGCATTGTTTATATATTGTTTATCATAATGTAAAGATGTTTTTTGTTATATCTTTATAAATCACGTAAGAGGATTGAATTTTTTTCAATTGAAAATTTGGCGGGAGTACTGGTGTTCCCATACAAAGTATTTCGTTGAGTAGTCGGTTTATAAACTGGCTTAGTATTACTTTTTATTACTGCAAACGGAAACATTTATTGGTAATGACAAGTATTAATAACCATGCTTTTAACCATTATCAGGACACAGAATATGGGGAAGTGCTGTACAAGTATTCAAACAGTTATAAATCAGAAATTAAAATGCTTGTATACATGTTCATATAATATTAATTTGTGTTTACGTTACATTTTAAAACACATGCCATCATAACATCAGTAGGCTGTAGCTACGAAGAAGTCAAATAATTTCATTGCGCAAAGAAATATCGCCGCAAGTGGTGGGAGCATGTTTGGGTCTATGACCATTATGACTGTAAACTGAAACTTTGAAAGAATCTTTATGTCAATAACTACAAGAGCTGAGGTTTTATATGCGATGTACACGTTCTCTTTCAATATTATCCAAACATTTTTGGTCTTTCAAGGCATGGCTGCTAATGGCATAGCTCCCAATAATCAAAGTGCCAATCATTCTGATCTGTTCAATAACATGGATGATAGTAAATGGGCTAGTTTACCTATATGGGTGGTAAGTGTAAATGTGCACCGGAAGTTGTTTTATATTTTAAGGTAGTTTCTTTTGTTTTGTGACTGTATTTGTTATCATTAAGATAAAATCTAGTGCAAAACAAAGCAGAAGCATTGAAGAGTTATGAAAATGCAAAATAACTGCAAAGTAAAGAACTAATTCATGATGTGTCGTGTAACCTATATGTATTGTGCCTTAAAGCTAACCTTACCATGCCTTGGTGCAAGGACACATAATTTGTGTTATTACCACACGTACATGCCGTACAGGTATTGGGATTTGTTGAGTGTGTACACAATAATAAACATATAGTTCGAATGGTTCAGGTTAATCCTGATGATGTTTACGTCTGATCCAAAGTAATTGTACTATTAAAAGTTATTTATACCCAGTGATTTGACATCGAACTATGTATGCAATAAAAAGAAGAAGAAAAAAAGATTGATTTAACTTATGTGCAATTTCAGAATTTTTTTAGTCTGCGTGTATATAATTTATCATTTTTGTTATATAACTTGAACCAGAAATCATAGGTTCGTTGTACTTATGTTCACAATATTGTTTATTTCATAGCATTTTAATAGATATTCATATGTTTCATCCAACTGTTGTATTACATAAGGAAGTGGTTTTACTTTCCTGTACATAAGGCTCACTATAATCTATCTTAAGTACCTGTAAATTGTGTAGTATATTTTCAGTTGCCTGTCGTTATTTTTTAATGTGATGCATCTTCCATAGATGTACCTTGTAAGTTAACAGGGGTGAATCTTGGCTATAATTTTGTTCATCGGTTATTTGAAAGCTTGACAAGTTGCTGGTTTGCCAGGAATGGTTTATCCGCCTTTTTAAAAGCTGCGTTATTTATCCAAGGATGTACCTTGTAAATTATCAAGGGTGTGCCTTCGCTTTAGGTTTGTCCATCGGTTCTTCGGAAGCTTAACAAACTGTCCTAGTTTGACAAGAATGATATATCCTACATTTTAAATGCTGCGTTATTTATCCAAGGATGTACCTTGTAAGTTATCAAGGGTGTGCCTTCGCTTTAATTTTCATCGTCCATTATTTAGAAGCTTGACAAACTGTCCTAGTTTGACAAGAATGATATATTCTATATTTTAAATGCTGTGTTATTTATCCAAGGATGTACCTTGTAAGTTATCAAGGGTGTGCCTTCGCTTTAATTTTGATCATCGATTATTTGGAAGCTTGATAAACTGTCCTAGTTTGACAAGAATGATTTATCCTACATTTTAAATGCTGTGTTATTTATCCAAGGATGTACCTTGTAAGTTATCAAGGGTGTGCCTTCGCTTTAATTTTGATCATCGATTATTTGGAAGCTTGATAAACTGTCCTAGTTTGACAAGAATGCTATATCTTATATTTTAAATGCTGTGTTATTTATCCAAGGATGTACCTTGTAATTATTATCAAGGGTGTGCCTTCGCTTTAATTTCGATCATCGATTATTTGGAAGCTTGACAAACTGTCCTAGTTTGATAAGAATGATATATCCTACATTTTAAATGCTGTGTTATTTATCCAATGATGTACCTTGTAAATTATCAAGGGTGTGCCTTCGCTTTAATTTTGTCCATCGGTTATTTGGAAGCTTGACAAACTTTCCTAGTTTGACAAGAATGATATATCCTACATTTTACATGCTGTGCTATTTATCCAGTGATGTACCTATTAAGTTATCAAAGGTGTGCCTTCGCTTTAATTTTGCCCATCTGTCATCGTAAAGCTTGGCTAATCGTGTATGCCTGGCAAGAGCAACATTTCTCTTATTACACAAGTGTTTGTTATCCCAAGATGGAAGTTATTAACGTTAAACCTTGGCCATTTGTTGTATTTCGGTTATTTTAAAGTTTGAAAAAAGAACTGCAGGTTTGACAAGAATGATTTATCCGTCAGTAAGCATAATATGTTATTTATCCAAGTATCTATCTTGTTAATTATTAATTATTAAAGTTAAACCTTGACAAATATTTGGTTCATTGGTTAGTGTAAGGCCTGACAAACAGTTCAATTTAGTAAACGTCCATACCAGTTCAGCACATGCCATTTATTGCAACCATGGTAATAAAACTTGACAACCTGTTCATATCAAATGTTACTGCCGAAAGTCCAATAACTCGGCTTTCAATGTAATTACCATTTTAAACCTCAGTTTAGACAAACATAACGAAAATCTGTTTCTGCATATTTTGGTTCTCAAAATTGTCATCTTATGTGATATGATTGCTTGCGTATTTATTTAACGCAAGAAACAGGTGTTTAAGCAAGTACACTGGTAACATAGGACATGTTAAGTTATTTTAGTGAATTACTAAAATACAAAGTACAACTTTCGTAAATCGTCCATTTCTTCAAATTTCTGTCAATCATTTACTAGCAATAAAGGATCAACAACTTATAATTGATATCTTATATTTGCATTCTTTTACATAAGTAATTCTTCAAATTCGAACATAGTTGAATATTTCCTCTTCCCAAAACTACTCGATCATATTTAAACTGATTGTCCAATGTGTCTTGTGTAGCTCATTATTAACAAGTAATAATTATTCTGGTCCATTTAAAATCGTTAATCTTCAGTTCAGTTCAAGTGTAAGGCATTCAGGTGAGTAATAGAGTCATCACGAACCTCTTGTTTCGATCTTAGTCTCAAGTCTGAATTGTGTGCAGTTTTATTAACTTTCTTTGGATATAAAGTTGTTCCATGATTTCCCATGGTGGAGGTTTTCTGTGGCAAGAGAGTGACTAAACGATTCTAAAATGAGGTTTTATTATAAAATCAATCAAATTGTAGTTTCTTATCACTTACTGTTGTGTATTGATACATTCAAATATTTTTTGAAATCTCTTTCTCATTCATAGCGTAGATGTTCATGTTTTGTAAAATTTAATAGTATGAATATTTAGTAGTATGAAATTAATTTCTTCATAAGTTACGTTAATGTTACATTATTTTTATTGTCACACAGTTTATTCTCTAGTGCTGCAGAATATTGTACATAATTTTATTTTAGTTATTGAAGATGACTTGATGTAAATAAGTTTTTGCTTGATTCGTGCTTAATTATGTTATCTACCCTTTATTCTTCATTCTTTTAGATTTGAAGCCTGCTTTCAATATAAGTATTACTTTACTTTTAAGCTCACCTAAGCACTTCGTCCGTCGTCCGTCGTGCGGCGTCAACAATTTAGATTGTCAACATGCTAGAGGCCACATTTTTTATCCAATCTCCATCCAACTTGGTCAGAATGTTTGTCTGCATGAAATGTTGGACGAGACCATTATTGGGTCTCCTTGGATCAAAAACTAGGATAAAGGTCAAATTTTCGGAAAAACTTGTGAACACACTAGAGACCACATTTATCGCCAAATCTTCACCAAACTTGCTGAGAATATCTGTCGGTGTGAAATGTTGAAGGAGTTTATAACTAGGTCACGTGGGGTCAAAAAGTAGGTCACTAGGTCAAATTTTAGAAAAAGCTATTGAACACACTAGAGACCACATTCATAGGGCAATCTTCATCAACCTTGGTCAGAATGTTTGCTACATGAAATCTTGGAAGCGTTCGATATTGGGTCACGTGGGGTCAAAAAGTTTATCACAAGGTCAAATCTAAGAAAAAGCTTGCGAACCAACCAGAGGCCACATTTATAAGCCCAATCTTCATCAAACTTGGTCTGAATGTTTTTGTCCATAATGTCTTGGACGAGTTAGATATTGGGTCACGTGGGATCAAAAAGTTGGTCACTAGGCCAAATGTTAGAAAAAGCTTATGAATACACTAGAGGCCCGTGTATGGCCCAATCTCCACGAAACTTGATCAGGATGTTTGCTTACATGAAATATTGGATGAGTTTAATAATGGGTCACCTGTGTCAAAAAGTAGGTCAGTTGGTCAAATCTTTGAAAAAGCTTGTGAACACACAAGAGGCCACATTTATAAGCCAATTTTTATCAAACTTTGTCAGAATGTTTGTCTGCATGAAATCTTGATGAGTTCGTTATTGGGTCACGTGGGGTCAAAAACTAGGTCACTAAGTCAAATTTTAGAAAACTCTTGTGAACACACTAGAGGCCCCGTTGATGGACGTTTCATCAATGTTGGCCAGAATGTTTGCCAGTATGAAATCTTACATATATGCTGAAGTGGGTAATATGGTTTCTGTAGGTCGCTGGGTAAAATTCTAGAAAATGTTATCAACCTAGTGGCCACATTAATGGTCCAATCTTCACCAAAGATTTCTAAATAAATTACTCTTAATTATTTGACGCCAGATATGAGCCTTTTAAAAGCCAGTGTCCTCAGGCGAGCGATTAAGGGCCGTCATTGCCCTCTTGTTTTGTATTCGACTTTCAATACAATGTATTTCACTTTTTACTGCTTACCTTTTTTGTTTTAATTCTGTTTGTCCATGTAATGAGTTTAAATGTATATATATTGGGACTTGCACTGATTGTAAAATAAGATATTTATCATTATTCAATAATTGTTTGGTTTTATCTTCTAAGCTTACCTGTGCAAGCTCAGGGTTAGTTATTGTAACCATTAATCCTCTCCCCATCCCACCACCGCACCCCTTCAAGCGTCGCGCGTCCGTCATAAACGTCCCTGAAACCGCTGACCCGCATTCAACCAAACTTCTTCAGAAGCTTCGCCAGGCATGGGGGACAATTTTAATGCATCATAAAACATGGCCACCAGGGGCTTGGCTATTTCCTTATATGGGTATATAAGAAAATCTTACCGTCAAATCGGTTTTATTTACCATTTTCAACTACTTGTCACTGACGTGCCCAAAATAACACATTCGGAAAATGCATACATAGTTTTCTAAAACATGATACTTTTATGTATATAGCTACCGAATTCTTATATAACCCCACCCCTCTCGTGAATAATGAGATCATTATGGAATCTGTAATCCTAGGGAATAAATGCTAACAATATTAGCTACATAGTCGGTTCACCATACACATGCAAGTACGCCCATTGTTAGGTCAGGTAGTGTAGGCGGAATCATAGTGCAATGTGGGCGATGTGAAACCTGTATCCAAATACCAACATTGACCGAAACTTTGAGCTAATGCACAAAACACTATTGGCTGCCTATTGTAACATTAAACGGGTAAATCACAAACAACATAATGTAAACAGCAACAGGCAAAACTACAAATATAAAATCATAAGTGTGGTACAATTGTAAGTATATTAAACGTTATGATTGTGAGCACAGACAGAATATAACGGCTGAAGGAAAGTTGCACGAATAGGGTATGCATCGCGTATAAACGTTAATTGCTTAATTATCTGACGATACATAACGTTAAATGAACTCCTATACCATTTTATTCAAGTGGCTTAGAGCACGTGCCTGCGGCATTATAGTTCAAACGTTATTTTAGCCATTACAATCCGCGGCGAACCATTTAGGCAGGTAAAGGTGCACATGCTACCCCATAAAAAATAAATACCGCGCACGACTTCAGTCTGGAGTAGAGGTGAGGTGTACATATTTCCCAAAATAACTATAAACACTTCACAGGTGAGGAAAAGGTGTACTTAATGTTCCATATGTCTCTAAAGGCCGCGCACCATTTAAGTCAGGTGAGTGAAAGGCGTACGTAGTGCCCCATTTTTCTCTAAAAACCGCATACCATTTACGTCAACCGGCCGCAATAGCTCAGGTGGTAAAGCGTCGGCTTGTGGATCGGGAGGTAGTTTGTTTAAACCCCGGCAGCGTAAAACCAAAGACTTTAAAGTTGGTAGTATTGGCTTCCCTCCTAACGCTCGGGGCTAAGGGAACAGTATTACGCGTGACTGTCGGTGTCAGTATGATGGACCGGCAGGGTTCAGTCCCTGGGCACCTCATAACTGACAACGACAAGTCAGGCGTAAGTAATGTTGTCCCCTTAGCCCCGGGCGTTAGAAGGGAAGTCACTACTACCAACTTTAAAGTCTTTGGTCCCCGGTCGGGGTTTGAACCTGCGACCTCCCGATCCGCAAGCCGACGCTCTACCATTTGAACTATTGCGGTCGGTTTTATATATATATAACATAGAAAGCAGAGGCTATGTAGGTAAAAGCAAAACTATTTAACTTGATGATCGTTTACTGACTCAGATCTTGTAAAGGCAAGATCTAACAGTGATTTACTCATATGGTTAGTAAAATTTATTTAGCAAATAGTATTGTATACACATACACTTAAATGTCCAAACTTGCCGAAACGAACAACAAGAGGAGCATAAAGTAATAAGTATGCACATGTCAAGACGACGTTTCACTTTAGTCAATACATCTACAAATAATAAATATAATAAATTATAAATGTATATGCTGCCACAATAAATAAATGTTATAAATGACAATGCTCATGAAATCTCCATATTATTCTTCAAGAAGAGATGCAAGTTATGGGTTTTAACACACAGGAAAAGATTGACCAAATTTGGTTTTCCGTACTCAAAAGTCAAATAACTAAATCAATATATAATTTTTTGTTATAAATTGAAGCGGAGTTCGACATTCCACGATTGCGTTATCAGCAAGTGACGTCACTAACAACAAATTGCTACAGTATTTACATTGGTCGATCATTATTGCTGTATTGGATATAAATTTGGCAACAACAAAACAATAAGCTAAGCACTTGGACCTTTTTCTAGCAAAATACCATACGTCCTTGTGTCATACAAGCAATGTAGGCTTCTACAGCCAATAAATTCCGCCTGACATACACGGGCAAACCAGATACTTGTAACATGGGTCCATATATGATTGGATACTATGTTCTTCCACTGTTCCCTACTAGCACATGTTGCTTATTGTGTAAAATATTTGTCTAAGCCATACCTAGACAACGCGTTAAGCACGTCGGTAAAAAAAGCCACTGACATTACGGAAGAGAAAATGTTGACAACATCTGAGAAGATATACGTCTTTAATACGGAAGTTACCGTTTAAGCGACCACAACTGGCCAAATAAAATAAATTTTCTTTTGTCAGTCTCGGCTTTCAGCGGAAGACAATCAAGACTCAGTGCAATATCAGACCGAATGGTCATAAACAAACTTTGCATGTATTTAATGTATAAGTGATGGGCACGCTTTAGTCTGGTGATCTCGTGATCGGTTAGACTATAAATACACTCAGTACCGTAGAGTGCACTGGGCAGTACCACACTATTGTACATACGTGTACAGGTATGTGGATTTAAGCGATTTTTAACGGAGGAATAGTTTATTGTATCAAAAAAGGCTTTTCGTAATTTACTAGTGAAAACTTCTATTTTTCCCGCGATCCCACATTCTTGAATAAAGTTATATTTAAGTGAGTGTATTTTCCAACCTCGTGTATGACATCTTTACCTAATAACCATATTCTGCTAGCTTTAGTTCCAACCTGTGTGCTTTCGTTAAATACAATAATGCCACATTTGGCGGGATTGTACTGATATCACCATTTTCGTGAACACTGAAAGCATACGCTTCCATAGGCGTTTACATAGATTTACCATTTATAGAGAAATTCTGGCCTGGTGTAATTTATAAAATAAATATTTGACTATTGTCTAAAACAAACATATAATTTGCTTGTATTTACCATGCAATAATCAACGAATTCCTTAGTGAGGTATGAGGTCATTATACATCCCACATCTTTTTGAAAGCTACATTGTAGCGGATGTAATTTTCAAGTCATCTCTCGTTTGAGTCTACATAAAATAATAAACTCATGCAAATTTAAAATCCAGGAAGATAGAGTAATGGCTCTGTAGTTGTTTTGATCTGTCCTTTTCTTATGACCTCACTTGAAGAGTGTAATTATAATGCCCTTTTTAAGGTTTAAAGGAATTTGTGAATTAAAATACATTAAGCTGAAGTGAAGTTGGACTTTATCGCCTGTTCTGATGTAGATATTGCCATTACAAACAGTCGATGTTTTTTACTTTTGCATAAATATAAGCTTAAAATCCGTTTAAATACTTATAGAGATTTGTTATTTAAAAAAGAAAATGGAATTGTTTGTTGATTGTTAACCTGGATATCACAAGAACGGCAGAAAAGTCAACATACACTCCAACGAGCACAAGCATAAAAACCGAGTAAAACAAATAAAAGGGCCTACTTGCGTTTACAGATTATTCAGGGGAGACTATACATTAATGTCTCTCATGCACATCAAACAGAGACCTTGCTGGTATACCAGCTGTAACTCGCACTTACTTTGGGGCGTAATACAGGATCCCAGTCCAGATAAGCAATGGATAAACAATGGAGGCAAACAAGTTCCTTGTCCTTCTTTACATCAGCCAAATGTTCACCTGTCTAGCTGAATATTGTACATAAAATGACTTGCAATAGCATTTCGCTTGCCTGTAGGTGCAGCCTGAGAACTCGAAGACAATCGGAACACCTCGGATAATTCACGAATCATCTCTCGTATGTATGTAGGTAGTCGGATCACTTCGGCCATTTATCTATATGGGACTTCTTTTGAGACAGGCGTCAAAACAAAGATGACAGCTCGGGTGACAGCTCACTACAGTACGATGCCAGTAAAACTTCAATTTGTGGCGGCTTCAAATTTAAATCGTCCGATTTGAATTTACCCAGCGCAGCAGACACGTAGCTGTCAAACGATGGCAGTGATTATGTTATGTGCGAACTACTTAGGCATATTATTCTTCCGACTTCCGGCGACCAAAACGTGATTTCATTAAGTATTAATACATCCGAGGGATGGTTGTCCCGAGGACGGAATTACCCGAGGAGTTCCGATTGATTTAGCCGCGGAGTTCCGATTGGACTCGAAGACTTCTAACATAAAAGTTGGCCGTTTTGCCACTCCTCAATAAAGGGACATGTTTCCACTGCTGACGTCTGTGTAGATATTATTCACCAAACCCTATTTTTCTGGTACTCTAATATTACAATTAGAAGTATATCTTGATAAGGTCGGATTTTCTTTTCCTTTCTGGATATAGAATTTTACTTTTGGTAGTAACGGCCGTCAACTATGAACTCCTGGTTGCAATGGCCGCCGACTATGGAGCATCTCAGTGGATGCTTTGTTGGCCCTTTTGCCGACTGACCGTTCCAAGGCGGTAACTGATGGTTTTTCTTTATGTGTGTTAGGTCTCGTCTCTGTGTTTATTTGTATTTCACATTTGCATTTACCTTGTTTGCCTTTATCTACGTGTAGATAAAATTTAAATATCTGTTAGAGTTTTGATAGGACCTTTTCTTATTTACCTATTGTTTAAGACAATTGGTATTTATATGGACTTTGTGGTAAAATGGTGATAATGCCAGATACTGTAAAACATGTCTGATCAAATCGTAATAGTTTATAAGAAATATATATATACTGACTTAAACTAAGTGATTTTGAAAATATCAACATCCCGAGTGATATTGATGCAAATATAAGAAATTGCAGAAAATAAGTCTTTTTATTTAAGTACTGTGCACTAGGTTTATAGACACTTAGAGCAGTGGTACCATTTTGTAATTTGTTTGTTTTGAAGCCTGCATTGAGGGTTCACCTTTTATTTGCTGTATAGTGCGTTCATTCAGTATAAAGGAGAACAATTATTTTCCGTTTATTCAGTATAAAAGAGAACAATTATTTTTCGTTTATTCAGTATAAAAGAGAACAATTTTTTACCGTTTATTCAGTATAAAAGAGAACAATTAGTTTCCATTAACTGTGCGAAATATTTTGTTACTAAACATCCTTTCACCTTTTATACCATCTTCTCTTGTTAGTGTTTCATTTTTAACATTGTTCAATGTGATCAATTCTGTATTTTTATGCGTCTTTTTGGTTCTATGCTACAAATTAGGTATTTTCATTTATCATGCATTATAGTTCACTTTACATGCATTTCAATAACTCACATACATTAATAGAAACTGTCAATTATCGGAGTGATCTTTACTACTTTACATCCCAACCAACACATGATGCATGACACCATTCTAGAGCAAGTAAAACTATGTCAAAGGTAAGATCATTTTATAGTTTGGAAAAAAAGTAAAATGAAAGAAATATCAAATAAATATTTACTTTTTAAATAGTCTGATGTTTTAACTTCAAAATCAGATAAAGGCCATTTTTTTAATTCTAATCTTTCTCTAAGACTGAATCCAGATGATCATTATATTTAAAAAAAAAAGTTATTACGATTAAACTTATTTAATGTTAGCATATGTGTAGCGGCCAAGCTCGCCCACTGGCTGATAAGCCCCGCGCGGCTAAGCTCGCCCACTGGCTGATAAGCCCCGCGCGGCTAAGCCCGCCCATTGGCTGATAAGCCGCCTCTCTAATCCTATAAGATTATTGTATGCTTGTATGCATGTATTGAAGGGAAGTTGTTGTTGGAGAATGTACGTCAAAAAGACACAAATTCCAAACTTAAGAACAAACAGTACGCTAATGTCAAACAAAAAGCGAAACCTTGCACATTACAATCGGGTGACCCTGTTCTAGTAAAACAGACAATGAAAAATAAGCTATCAACATCATTTAACCATAAACAAGGCTACGTCGTCCGCCGGAAAGGGTCGATGATAACAGTACGTTACGAGGGTCGAGAAATAACCCGCGATTCGTCACACTTCAAGCTGGCCCCAATACCAAATAACGTCGACAATACAATATGCCAACAGAACGTGGTCGTAACGCTGTTCATCCAGATACCAACCTTCTTCCTAACAACCTCCGACGTTCGAATCGACAACGTCGCAAGCCAAAGCGGTACAGGAGGGATTATTGAAACAATGTGTTTTGAAAAACTGGCCATAATAATGCCTGTCATTTAGAACAATTAAAATATGTAAGCGTGTTTGGTATAAATGAAACAAACTTGTATAATTTTACAGGTCATAACAATACCTGTTTTAATAAACGTGTGTGTTAAAAAGTCTAAGTTCATCTAAGGGCAAAATTTCCTTGAATTATTTTATTGCCGTGTGAATTAAATGACTAAGACCACTGGCCGACATTTCTCATTAATTAACAGACATCTGACAATGTGTGAACATTTCCCTGGAAGTCCAAAACAATGAAAACATTATTTTTGTCTTCAGTTTCGTATCACTGACTTTATTATATTATAGCTTTGGAATTTTGTACGAGCTAATTATCATTTAAACAAGTGCTTGATTTGAAGATACTGCCATTGATGTATACTTTTAAATCTGCTAAACTAATTGATTTAATAGTTTTAAAGACCTGAAAATATTGAAAGATATTATTTGATAAATATGTTAAATATGTGTTCATACTGTAGGTCACATATCGTTAAAATACCTCTGTTAATTATAGTAATGTATTATGCTAATATCATGAACATTTCATTCGTGTTAAGGAGGGATGTAGTGGCTAAGCCCGCCCATTGGCTGATAAGCCCCGCCTCTCTAATCCTATAAGATTATTGTATGCTTGTATGCATGTATTGAAGGGTAGTTGTTGTTGGAGAATGTATGTATGAGCATCTGAATAAAAGTGTAAACCATTCTTCGGGTCTTGTATTACCATCCCTTAAGGGTCTGTATATAAACAACAACAACATTACAATATGGCAACAGTAAATGTATGTCGGCATTTTGCCGATGCTGTGCAGCGACATTTCTATCATTATAGAACAGGGGCACTTATGAGGTGCCCAGGGACTGAACCCGGCCGGTCCATTATACTGACACCGACGAGTCAGGCGTAATGCTGTCCCCTTAGCCCCGAGCGTTATGAGGGAAGCCACTATTACCAACTTTAAAGTCTTTGGCTTGAGCCGGCCGGAATTTGAACCCGCGACCTCCCGATCCGCCAGCCGACGCTCTACCAATTGAGCTATTGCGGCCGGTGCAACAGTAAATAATCTGTTTTATTAAAATATTTTTTTTACACTAGGTGTTTTTCATTTTAAAGCTACGTAGCGTTTTAATACTATTTATAGATTATGCATGGTTTTTGCAAAGTGTATTAGGAACGTCAGCTGATGATAGTTACTGAATTGTCAGTATACATCTTACTAGGACTGTCACTAGTATCAGCCATTTTGTTATTTATCTGTAAATTGAAAACACATGGCCTTTTGACCGCTCATTTAGCCGCGGCGACTTTCTCAGGTATGTTGTTAACAGTCAATTAAACTTTCCACGGATCTCAAATTCGATACTTGGTTTTTAACCATTTTGAGCTAAACTTTTTGGAATATGTTGCGGGTCCCCTTATTGCTATTATTTGTGTCTATTTTTGTTACATAACATATTTGTAGTAATGCAAGAAATTTTTATAGCATTCTTATTTTCTAATCTTCTGAAATACATAAACCATAGTGATGTTCATGTAATATTTATTCAAGTAAGGAGAGAATGGCAGTGTTCAAGGATTACTTAACCAGGTTGTGGGAGTGGACAGCATCATGACCCAAAGATAAACTGCAAAAATTCAACTTTTTATTTGACAAACAACCCATTACGGTGACAACTTTTACTTAAAGGGTTTGGTCCCTTAACAAACTGAGCTCAGGTTTGGATCTTGGGCGCAAGACCTGTGTGATAACATAAAACTAAAATACACACATTCCAGCTTGGGGATCTTCCAGACAAAACTGTCAAGGGGGGGGGGGGGTAATTTGTGAATGTGTTGACAAATTTTTCCCATGCCTGTTAAATGAGGCGACCAGGGTGAGACCTCACTGTCACTAGCCATTTACTTTTGGCCTCATCTGCATTATTGGTGTGTTGTGTTAGACACATCGGGATCAGATAACTACCCAGTCGTATTTTTTTTACAAATTGGCAACCCTCAAAATCCTGAAAAAATAAATTACAAGAAAAGCAGATTTGAAAATTTGCGGAAACTTACGTAAGGGGATGTCGCCTGACGAGGTATACTCTGATAATATAGATGATCGCTGCCAAAGCAGCACAGATAACCTGCTGTCCTTTGCAAGGGAGGCAATATCGGTCAGTAAAAACTAAAGAAAACACGATATACACCATGGTGGAATGCAGCTTGTTATGATGCAAGAAAGGGTGCAAAAAGGCAATAACCATCTTAAAATAAACAAGTTTTGAAGCAAATACACAGGGAATCAAAGATAAGAACCAAGGATATGGTCTTACAGAAAATATGAAAACTAGAAAGACTTGTGCAATTTTGTCAACATCAATCAAACTTAAACAGATTTTGGAATTTTTCTCAGAATTTGGGGAAAGTCATACAGTTCCATCCAATTGATAGAAAACAACACCACAACTACAGTCACCATCAGAGAAAAATCATATATACATGTTTCCAACTACATGTATAATAATATTTCAAGTGGTTTGAATATAGACAAAAGGTGTACTAAATATTAAGGCCAAATTCGAATCGGAGCACAAAATCTACTGCAAGATCCAGGTGAAAACAGGTCATTTAAAAAAATATTTTAGAACTAAAATAAATTATCATATAAAGGTGTAATTCCGCCAGAGGAAAGACAATCTATCATAAATTATATTTTCAAATATGCTAGATTCCACCCTGGCTCTACGGACTAAACTCAAGCACACGGAGAGGAGGTATACTTATCGCCGTCTACAAGGAAAATAAACCAGACTCTGCTATGGACTCGACTGTAAGCCCTAAGGGTCCGTTTATACAGAGCGCGAACGCGACCGCGAACGCGACCGCGCTTTTTCGTCCTGGAATAGTTTAGTTATTTGTAGAAGAACCGTTCAAATAGAGTGCGAACGCGAACGCGAACAATTTTTTGTTCGCGTGAACGACCGCCTTGATTGCCCACAGAGCGAATATTTCAGAAGGTCGCGCGGCTTTTTTGCTATTTTCCAATCAGCAAGTATTTTCCTGGCATCGTTTCCACAAATAGAAATGTCAGTTTCATGACAGTTTCCATAAATAACTTGACACTTTTTATAAGTCAACATTGCTTCAAAATGGACATATCAAAAGTCATAATTATTGAAGTAGAAAAAAATAACTCTCCAAATTCATGTCGTCTTTGTAAAAGCTCATGCACGGAAACACGCCTCTTTCTTTTCGTACGTTTTGTGTACAAGTACAACACTACAAGTTCCTCCGTGTCTGACTCCATGATTCTAATAAATGATCAAATTTTTAGGTCTTAAAACAAGGACAAAACGAGTCGCCTCGAAAACCGTCGACGGTATTCCGCGTGCGGGTTCGTGCACTATTTGAATGGCAAAACTGCTAAAAAGTCGCGTTCGCGTTCGTGTTCGCGTTGGACGCGTTCGCGTTCGCGCTGTGTATAAACGGACCTTAAAAGCAACTCCCCTTTTTTATCGCAATTCCTTAATGTTGTTTGTGCGTAATTTAAGCTCACTCATCTCGATATAACAGTCATTTAGTTAAGGCAGAGTTAACTCCCGGGATGCCACAAGGAAGTTTTCTTTACCGATTTGTTTATCATTTGTGTCTAATTAAAACATCGATGAATTTATACAGAATAAAATAAGACATTTTCCAGAGAGAAGTTGTTATCTGTCCTTTATAAACAAAATGATGAAGTTCCAGATAATTCAAAGAGACAACGACACAGTGTATCAGGAACGATTGTTGTCACTATAAGCAAGAACCAGTGTTTTTTTAAACTCAAGTGATCTGGTTGAAGCTTTGCATACACGTTGTTTCATGTAAGAGACGAATAAGGCTTTTTATGTTTTATATGTCGGGTAACAATTTTATTTTAATGATGTTTTGTCTGTAACATATGTACCGTACGCAGCTTATTACTAATTTACTTAAGATGGAAACATGTACCCGGGTGGAAATATAAACTCTGCTATACACGGGCTACAAAAAAGCGGAGATAGCCATGTTATAATGTTGGACATACAACCCGAGATAGCCATGTTATAATGTTAGACATACAAGCGGAGATAGCCAAGTTATAATGTTAGACATACAAGCGGAGATAGCCATGTTATAATGTTAGACATACAAGCGGAGATAGCCATGTTATAATGTTAGACATACAAGCGGAGATAGCCATGTTATAATGTTAGACATACAGGCGGAGATAGCCATGTTATAATGTTAGACATACAAGTGGAGATAGCCATGTTATAATGTTAGACATACAAGCGGAGATAGCCATGTTATAATGTTAGACATACAAGCGGAGATAGCCATGTTATAATGTTAGACATACAGGCGGAGATAGCCATGATATAATGTTAGACATACAAGCGGAGATAGCCATGTTATAATGTTAGACATACAAGCGCAGATAGCCAACTTATAATGTTAGACATACAAGCGGAGATAGACAAGTTATGTTAGACCTACAAGCGGAGCTAGCCAAGTTATGTTAGACATACAAGCGGAGATAGCCATGTTATAATGTTAGACATACATACAGGCGGAGATAGCCATGTTATAATGTTAGACATACAAGCGGAGGTAGCCATGTTATAATGTTAGACATACAAGCAGAGATAGCCATGTTATAATGTTAGACATACAAGCGGAGATAGCCATGTTATAATGTTAGACATACAAGTGGAGATAACCATGTTATAATGTTAGACATACAAGCGGAGATAGCCATGTTATAATGTTAGACATACAAGCGGAGATAACCATGTTATAATGTTAGACATACAAGCGGAGATAGCCATGTTATAATGTTAGACATACGGTTTGAGTTTTTTTATCGCCATCTTGCAGCTTTTACAGAAATTGAAAAAAAACCTTGACATGCTTAGGTCTACGTCCTTCAATTTGTATACTGACAATCGAATTTTTACAAGGCATATAAGAAGTTGACTACACGTTATTATTATATTAATATTGTTGTTGATAATGTTGACATTGCTAGAGACGTGACATGGACATTTATCTCGAATATTGCTTGTCAAACAGCACTATTAAATTGACCAGCTGAGCGCTACATGGCCTAGTTCAGGGAACAATAAGACCAAGGGTATTGGGCAAAATGATAAATGTCATCAATAGAAAAAATATGAATGTTAACAATAAAATATAATATGCTAAGTCTACCTACTGTACAGGTTCTTTTTGTTTGTTGGGTTTATCAGCCCACCAACCGAAATACGATATTTTGGAGATGCTTTCTACATAAAGTAGATATACAGTTGTTATCACTGTGTATAGCATGCCGTGAACACCTGCCATGATACCAAGCCCAGTCAAATTATTCTGACACCACACTGACAAGTCGAGGACTTAAACTTGTATCATTTCCTTGAGTGTTGGCAAGAGAGCTGTATGATCATTTTTAATGACATTGTTATGTTGCCGGGATCGAATTCGGGCGTCCCGTACCTGGACCCAATGTTGCACCGGTTGTACCACCAGATCCGGTATACAGACCATAATATTGTAAATAATATGTCAATTTGCAAACTGATAAAAGCATATTAAATAAGATATTCTCATTACAGACATTGTGTATTTTTTTAGTTCTTTCATAGTAAAGTATAAAAAATAATATACTAACAAATTCTCTATAAAAAAAGTCAAACAATAATCAATCGAGTATTATAGTATATTGCTTTACTGCTTTAGTGTCCCCTATGTGTTGTCGAACTGTGATAAAAAAAAAACGTTTACATCAAACACTTAGGTAGTGCAAATACATGTTATAGAAATGAATTCAACATTTCCCTAAAATCCTTAAATTAGTGCCCGGCTACTAGTTATAGCCGAAAAATAATAGATTAAAGAAAACAACAAAATAGCGACTCTTTCCGATATGGGTAAAAACGACTTTTAAAAAAAAAAAGTCTTCCAATTCCCGTTCTTTTGTATTTTAATGAAAGCTTGCATTGATATCAGATTACTGATAATAAATTTAACTAGGAAAATACCTCGTAATTGTTGATAATGATGTTTTAACTCACCGATACAGCGAAAGCGTTAGTAACGCATTTTCGGCCGGGTCTTCTATATTTAGCGCGAGCTCTTTTGTCTGGGAATCCCAACTCCCTTGTGACGCCTGCGCAGTTTGTAAACATGGTTCGTAAGAAGAAAACCGAAAGTGAAAAGAAGTGATTCAATGCTATAAGACAAAAGAGGTTTCATTTAAATAAGTTTATCTGGGAGAATAAATTGACAGATGGAATGCCATCAAGTCGGCTATCAGTGCAACATCGGATGCGGAAGTCGCTGCAGCATTGATCAACTGGTAAGTGTAAAGTCGATCTGTGTCTGTACAGTACGGGTGTTTTTAGGGTCTTTCTCACATTGTAAACATAATCGAAATTAAATCTCCGGTGTTATCTTGTTGTACACTGCCATGTAGAAAATGTGTATGGATAGATATAAATATAAACAAAAACATTTGGATACGCCACTCGCCATCGACGGTCACATGCTGGCTAATTAAAATTCTACAGATCGATTGTTGGAGATCTACTTTTGAATAAAAATATAACTCTGCGTGACTAAGCTTACATTGAGTAAGTAGGCTTGTTAGAAGAATCCATGCACTCATGAATACTGCCCAGTCATGTAAATCCTTTATATATTTATATCAATATTCTTTTTAAAGATTATGAAAACTGATAAGTCACTGTTCTCTTTCGCATATAAATATACTCAGCTACATATGAATGTAATGTAGTTTTTTGATAAGTTAACATCATTAGTAGAATTCACAATACATGGTTATAGTGGCTAATTCTGATATTTAATCGGTCACAGAGTTCATAAACTCTACTTGTATTTTGTGGAAAGGGATTGAAAACGGGTTTGAAACATCTATATTGTTTTTGTTTTGTTTTTGAGATACATTTGCAGCGACCAGTTATGTTTATTATAATGACGTCCAGCAGTTTTGGTGGAGAAAGACCCCCGACAAATATCTAGGTAGAACCACCACCGCACTGCATGTCAGCTAGATGACCTTCCCACATAAGGTCCTTCGTCCCAAATGGGACTCGAACCCATGCAATGGGAGGCTAAGCAGTCAGAGGAGTTACAAGTTGACGACTCTACTACGACACCACGGGTGCCCCCAAAACACATATATAAACAAAACAATGCGCCTTTGCAACTGTAATTGTACTTTTATGATGACCACCGAAGTCAATTCAGTGTAATCCCATTCTATAAATAGTGTTCTTAAACAATACATACTATATATGATTCCAGTTTCCTGGAACAACATGCACAGGTGACATTTTAGGGCATTATTCCTCCACACTAGGATATCCAACCCTTGTTAGATATTGGTATATCATCAGTGTCAGAGGGCAGTGGGGATGATGCAGCTATGAGAAAAGCTTTATCTAGGTATATATTATTTTTTTATTGACAGCAATTTCACAGGAGCCCTGCATACACATGGCAAGCAGGATATTATGTGAATAAGATCAATCATTAGTTACTTTTAACAGACAATAATTGTAATTCCCAACTGTCATGATGTTGTATGCCTGTTTTTTTTTCTGTGGTTGTTTTTTTCAATTCCAAATAATGGTATTTATATTAAACTCTGTTCATTTACCTGATACTATCATAAACCATTTCACACTGTCCTGCTATAGTTTTATTGCCCATATCTGATGAATTTATTGGTAAAACTACTGCCACATCATATTAAGTTGAATTATCTCATTTTATTTTTCATTTTTTTCTGTTTCCATAAGATGATAAAATTAAAATTGTTATAAAGAAATATTCACTGTTATTCTGCCACTCATTTTATACTGTATGTAAGCATTTACTTAGTATTGCAGTTTCCAAGATTCACAAACACCAGGCCCATCGGGTATTGTACATTCCACCCCTGGCCCTTTTGCTCACAAAAGGAAAATCGAGGATGACACACCAGTGGAAACCAAAAGGTGAGTAAAAACCTTCATTGTTATACTGACATTATCAGATGCAAAGGAGACATCTTTATTTTAGAAAAAGTGTATTTTATTTATTTATGATGCAGCCAAAAGATGCAAAAATATGGTACTTTATATAATAAATATGACAAGACCATGCCCCAAATTAATGAAAGCTAAAGTTCAAATTCAAACATTATTTTTTTTAATTTAAGAGTAATATTTATTGTTCAGTCAAGTTGTGCATGGAATCATAAGTTAAACAGTATATTGTGCTTCCATTTCTTGTCAGAATGCCACTACCATGTCATAGTCTTAGATATAACATCTCCATTTGTGTCAGTTTATGGTTCAGTTTTGGACTCCTTTTACAAAATCACTGTTCTCTGTTCCATTAGGATGATTTTGATGACAGTGTCATTTAAAAGGTACAGTATTACTCTCTTGTCAAAAAAATGCTACTCATGTTTGCTTTTGTAAATGTTGATAATTTATTTGTTTCAGAGCTGCTTATCTTACAACTCCTGTCAGAGGCAGGAAGAAGATTGGACAGTATAAATCATTTTATATGATACAATATTTTAGAGCTCACACATAGTTTTCAATTGTGACAACTTCAACGTAATCGTGCTAATCTCCAGCATTGTTTTTCTTGATATTTTCTGTGACATAAGACCCTAGCTATTTGGTAGGTCTGATATTAAACCAAAGGTCATCTGACTGCTGTTGTGTGACTTGCTCATAAACTCACACATGAAGTAGTTGACATAAAATACATCTGTAACACAAAAAAATCTTATCCATCTAGGCCCCTAGCTGTTTTATGTGGTAGCATGTTCATTATGTTATTTAAAAATGTTCTTTTTTTACATTATTTTTCAAATTAACTTTCGTTAAGTTAATTGTTCTTAGCAACACACACTTGAATACAAACAGTTGTAATATTTTGCAACTTATTAACTTACAGGGTTCTTGTTGAAGACTGGTCATCCAGTGAGATTGAATCCCTCTTGGACCCTGACGACCCCACCTTCCAGCCTACAGACTTTGATATTTCTATAGCGTAGGTCATTTTCATTTTTTAATAAACATTCAAATTTATATCTACTTCAAATATGGTGTAGTGGTAGTCACTTACTTGTAACTTCTCTGACCGCGTAGCCTCTCACAATGTGGGTTCGAGTCCCTTTCGGGTGAAGGACTTAATGTGGGAACGTCTTCCACCTGACCACCAAAAATAGACATCGCTATAATGATCATAATTGGTCGCTGCGATGTATCTAAAAAAACACACAAAAAAACGAATGTTAGGTTCTAAAGTACATTCTTTGATAAATATTAGGCATTAACTCTTTTACAATTAGATTAAGAGTACAAAAACTAAATAACTTGCCATTGACGCCTTGGTCTATGATGAAAAGTGTTGGTACTAATTTTGGATATTCTTTTCTACCACGACTCATAGCATGATAAAGAAAACTTAAAAAATATAATGTTTTTATTTTTGAAAGCAATAATACATTTTTATTATCAAATATTTTTAGCATTAAATATTTTTTAGCCAAAGTGACGATGACAGGAACTCAAACATATCGGAGCATTGACTTGAAGAGGATGTCTTCGACATTTTTTGATGGATGAGGAAGATGCTGTTTTTATTGTTATTTATTTTGCAATTTGTGATGTCCTACAATTGAGATATTGTTCAAAAACATATTAGCCGGTACTTTGAATGCAGAAAATAAGCCTAAATACCTTGGAATCACAATAAATCAGGAGTAATATTTTGTTACATGTATTTTATATTGGCACACTGTTGAATACCACATTTAAAAGTGTAAATAGTTTATGTATTAGTTTTTATTTCATGTATGTATATACAGATAGCAAAAGCGAGAGAGAGGGGGTGAAAGAACAAACAAGATGGAGAGACATTTAATCTTTTTTTATTTAAAATTCATATATTTTTGTTTAACAAAGATATGCACCTTTTTTAAATCTTTTTTCTTTTACAAAAGCCGGTATAAAATGGTTGTAACAATAGAATCAGCACATCATCCTCTTTTGAACAGAACCTATCAATCTTACTGTCAATTTTTATCAACGTTTTGTTCAGATTCTTGTATTTAAGAAAATGGAGATATTTTTAAAGTACAAGCCCGCGTCATAAATCATTTTGCTCACATGTTTTTCTGGGTGTTCTTACTTAATTTCCACCATTTTAAGGACATTTTTCTTAAAATATTTGCTTTCTGTAAACAGATATTAATGCATAAGTGACTTTGAAAGAAAAAAAATGATTTAAATCACAAAATCATGATTATCCAACATCAGAATTAACAATGGTTAAACATTTTCCTGATAGCTCAAATTCAGGGAAAGCCATATAGAAATTACTTTATAACAATGAATACAACTCAAGTATATATATATATATTGCAGTACAAAACTTGTATGAAGATTAACCTGTAAAAACAGTTATGTTGTATTTACATTGTGTGTAATAAAATAAATTTGTTTCACCTACGGATGGCATCACTTTTATGTATGGCAAAATAAATAAATGAGCAAATGGCGAAAAAAATGTCCTTGTGTACTTTAAACAAAATAACAGTTTACCAGAGTTTAGTTGGGAAGCAATGATCATACATTCTAATATATAATATTATAAAGGTTAAAAAAAATGTGCAACTTAAGGACGTATTGTTTGAAAAAGGCCAAACATTTTTATTTATTTAATAAATGTGGTTTTTTTCCTTACATTAATTTATTGCCAACTAAATACTATAGTAATCAACTGCCATCAAATTACTAACTGCAAAAAGGAAGCTTCTTAAGAATAATAACGAGAGCAAATAATATCTGTAAAAGTAAAATGACCATATCCACCAAGAACCAATAATAATTCTAAAATCTTGTAATGTAAGATCTTGTAATTGTTGCCATCTACTGTTTCTTTGATTATAAAAAAGGAAGGCTTGTTCTGAATTACTGTAAAAATAAACATACTAATAATGTAACTCTTTTGGAGTACATTAATTTATCCTGCTGGTTTTTGGAACGAAGTTTTAAAAACAGATTGGCAAACTCTTCCCAAGTCGGATTAAAATATGAATTGTCCAAAAATATTGATGCACACATGTTTTAATATGCAAGAACCAAGACCAACAAATATGATAGCATTAAAGAATTATCAGAGTGGAAGATAAAAAAAATAACATTACATTTAAATATTGTAATCATTCTTTTTTTGTCAATTTTTACATCATTTTGAGCTTGCTGTACATAAAAAGAAAGGAACAATTTCATTAGACATAATATTTTATGGTACATTTAACAATTCCGTTATCTGGAACTTAAGTTGTTTCTTCAAGCTATTCTGACAAGTTTTACTTTTAATATATTAATGTTATGAAATTTAAGACAATCTTGAACATAACATAGTAATTTATTAACTTGCTTTTTGAAAATACAGCCAGTTATAACATGAATTTGACTATATAAAACACAACCGATCAATAAAAAGCTAATAGTTGCTGTTTTAGTAACCATTAATATTATTTAATTTATTGGATTGTTCTTTAAGCTGATTTTTTTTGTAATTCTTTAAATATTATTATTCACTTTATTAAGTAAAATACAGAAGTGAAAATTAAACTCACACTAATACAAGTGAAACATGTAATCAGTACAAAACAAGAAGTACAACAAACAGAAGACTGATCAAAACAACAGCTTCTGACCCCTCCTTGTGCCCGACTTAAAATTTAAACTGATAAGCAACAATTTGAAACTAGTAAAAGACATATGTTATAATAGTGGGTATGTCAAAATTTTAATGTAAACATTGTACCGGTCAGTATGGGTCCTGAACTATATAACAAATGCATATAAAAAGACTCAGTGACACTGCCATTACAGTATTAGACAGATTAACAAGAGGTTCAGTATAAAGTTTATACATGAACCAAGAATGTTTTGCTTTTGCCAAATTGCATCTTTGTGTTTCCTTCCATTTTCACATATTTCATTTATTTAACCATTTTTGCAGCACCTACATACAAGTTGTCTTTGATTACTTTTAAACAATAGATTATTTTAAACTGTTTGGAATTAGCTTGGAATAATGGGCTGCCAGTCAGTATGTCTTGGGCCGCGACATACCACAGTTATAAAAAAACTATTGACTATTGACATTTCTTAAATAAATAATATGAAAACTAACATTAAACCAGTACAACATAATCTATTTCTGCAAGCATAAAAATGTGGTAGTTAATATAATTATGCCAAGTGTTCGTGGTTTGCTATACACGGTGAAGGCAGCACTATATTTGCTTCAAGTGGACACTGTCTCCAGATAACCAATATTGTTGGTGGGACAATAAACCTAATACACAAACAGACAAGATATTGACAGTTTGCTTACAAATCCTCAAAAAGTCCCCTTACATATCCCTGATAAGTTCCTGATGAACTTGGGAATTTACCCCTGATAAATTTGGTGCAGCATGCTGAGACAGGCTACCTGACACCCCAGCCGCCCATGAATCCACAGTGTAAACTGTGTATATGCTAAATATCTGAAATTAGCATTAACTCATCTTCTTCATGTATCACCTCTTCATGAACAAAAATGTCATTAAATAAAGCTTGTTGTAGGTGAAGAGCCATGGGATCTGTTATTACAAGATCCATTTCCTGAAATAGAACATATGTTGTTGTTTTTTAAAACATATCTAAAAGATATATATAGTTATATTTCTTATTAAAATACTGCACATTGAAAAGAGGCATGTTTATACAAAGGCGTGTTGATTACTTCAGAGTCTCTGAAAGACATTTTGTTTAATACGACTTAAGTTTTCTCTTAGAAAATGCATGATGAATCAGTGCATAATTTTTCACAAAATTGGGTAACTATTGACATTTCTTAAATAAACAATATGAAAACTAACATTTAACCAATAGCAATCATCTAATTAGGCAAGCATGAAAAAGTATGTGTTAGTTAATTTTTAAGCACCACTATATCAGCTACACAGAACTGCATTTTAATAAGTTTATATATGCATGAAAACCATTTGGAACAATACGGAAGTTTGCTGATTTAAAGAAAACATCTTACTCTATAAAAAAAGGAAAAGGTGACAAAATCGTTTAATAAGTTTTTTTTATTGGATATGGTTTCCTTACTGGTTACAAGCTTATGCAAAAGGCAGGCTGCATATTACAGCAGACATGTTCAATCTGCCGATCCATCGGTGGGCACCTGCTACAAACACACCATGGCTGCAAACCATCCACTCCAGGGCTAGGTGGCTCTGAGTCCCGCTGCAGATATTCAGCCACATCTAATACAAATGATGGCTGCCTGGCAGTTATTTCAATTAGCAGCTCCTTTGCCTGCTTTTCCGTCATTTTGTTGATAAGATTCTGATAAGAGAACAAAACATCATTTTATTAACTCGTAATCGTTTGGTCTATTTAGGCTTACATCATTTGTTAAATTTGCAGTCATGTCAAAGGAAGGTCTTGCAGCCTCATGCTGTAAGAAGGTGGTGCTGCCAATCAAATGTGTTAAGTATTTTAGTAAAATTATTTATGCTGGGAAGTCCCATAATAACCATAACTGTTTCAAGATTTTCTTAATTACTCTATCCAAACAGACCAAACATATAAATATGCCTAAGAACATATAGCAGCTGTTAAGCAGTTAAGAAATCAGTAACCGGTTAACTATGTCAAATGTTTGACCGGTAAACTGGATGATTTTTACCATTCACTGGCTTAAAATTAGATATGCCTACAAACTTACGCCTGTGCAATATAAAAATGTTGCAGAAAAATTGTGATCAATCACTTTCTTAAATATGATTTAACTGAAACGGGACTCATTATGATTTACTTCGGCATCTTCCTTTCTTTATTTTCTGAGTTGTTGAACCTTGTCCACCTCACACTCTTCTTACAACCGGGCTTTAAGCACACGGCTCCCTTTGCATTTGGACAGCTTTATGACTTCAATGTCACTTTCTGACTCCATTGGTTCCTATGGAAAATATAGCCAGAAATAACAAAAACAAAATCCTCGTTTGAACAGGTGGTATTCTCGGAATTATATTTACTACTACTCCAACATTTCTGTATGAATGTGTCATACCCAGGCATAATACTTAGTACTTTTTAATATATAATAAATGGCTAAAATTGTTTATGGCTAAAATTGTTTAAAAATATGGACTTTTTTGCATATATTATGATATAAGCATATATGAATGACACTCTACCAACATCTTATAAAAAGCATTTAATTCTGCAAATCACAAACAACAACATAATAGTATGATTTTTTCTTATATAAATAGGCAAGAGTTCAATCAAAACACAGCATACAGCAGAAAACCAATTTAAGAATAAAAAAGTCACATACATTTTCTGTCCCTTGTCTTTTTCTTGGAACAACTTTGCCACTGGCTGGTCTCTTTCCTTTCTGCTTTGAAGAATCCTCAATCGCCTCCTCACTGACAACAGACTCATACAGTTAAAAAAAATCAATGGATAAACATAGATAAGATGCAGGTCTTAATGTACAAATAGCAGAAAAACAATGGTTAACACTTTTTTGTTGTAGCAATACTTATGAAATCACATTGCTACACACTTAATAAATCAGCATAATGATAAAGGTGATCATGTAAAATAAAAGAATAAACATGTTATTAATAAGTGTGCATATGTTTTGTGTGTGGCTGTTAATAAAAACAACTTACTGTTTCCTTTTCATAATCCCATAGTCTTTGTGGTACTGGACGTCTTTCACTTCGCCTCACTTTGCCCTGAAATAAACCAACATTCAGCAAGTTATATTTATCACGTATTTATTTTATATATTTTGATTTTCTGTAGAGCACAAAATATCTGTGCTTCCAAACTAAAACCAAAAATAGTAAGGTGAAAATTTGGTAGCGATAACTGTTTATTTAAAAATTAGCAGCAAAATCATCACTATGCTCTAACGTTACAGCACTATTTACATGAGTATTCTTATCTAGATCTTGCCAGTACCACTGTATTTTGTAAACTATACCAGATATGAAGTAGGCATATGAATATTCGGTACGTGCATTGGATGCAACATTCTCGAGAAAGCTTAAAGCAAGTGCCGTCAAAAGCTAAAAGCAACCGGCGTGTAGAAGGATACTACAGCGTTGTGCCATAAGTGAACGTCCAAATTGTACGAGGGGTGTTCGGGAAGTTTAAGGACTTTTGCTGTATTTTAATAAATAATATGAATTTAAAGGTAAGATAAACACAGTTACAAAATTTAATTGTTTTACAGCCAGCTGTGAAAATTACAATAATGTACATAAAACAGTAAGTAAATTACAAATAAACAAAACATACACCAAAGCATTCCCGGAGCACGCCAACGTCCTATCGGTGCTAAAATGTTAACGTTATCATTCATAAAACGTCATATTGGCTCATTTTTCAACGTAATCGCGGTAAACCGCGATGCACTTTCTTTGTCGCTTGACCCATTAACTTTTGACATGTTGTCTTCTTTAAGGCAGTCATGGACGGTGGACACTGAAACTCCGAGTTCTGAAGACATTTCCCGAACTGTGCGTCGTCGATCTTCGTTTAACAGCTGCCGAACCTTGTCTTTAACGCCACTTTTTACCACGGATGGTCGGCCGCATCGCTTGTCGTCCTCTATCGACTCCCTTCCGTTGCGGAACATGTCGTGCCATCTAAATACAAGAGATCTGCAACATTTCTTCGTTGTCCTTGATGCCTGGATCATTTTATAGGTCTCCGTGGGCGTCTTTTCAATCCCGACACAAAACTTAATTATCGCCCTGACTTCAACGTCGCCAATTGACGTCATTTTTCTCTTGAATTGCAAAATCCTTGTTGTGCTAGAATCGTTGACATTCAAACAATTCTGATTATATGCGCGTAAAAATTGCCGGAAATGACGTAGACGTAGTATATGACGCTCGTGCGTTTTGGCGAAATTATCGACTGTATTTCAAATAATGTATTAGCAATTAAATATGTTGATAGCATAAATATAATAACAAAAAAAACGGAGTGCTCCGGGCATGCGTTATGCGGTTACTATAGACACGAGTTGTCAGCGGGATTTACACATTTTTGCTAATGAGCGGGATATTTAACATAAAGCATATATTGAAATATATTTATGTGAAATATGGAGACAAATGCACCATAAATAACAAATATATAGCAAAAGTCCTTAAACTTCCCGAACACCCCTCGTAGATGGCCGACGTCATGCGTAAAAAACTGTACAATAATAAACTGTTCAACGTAATGTATAACAAAATGACATACCTTAATATTTAGTGATGTGACCTCTTGACATGAGAACATTGTGTATCCTTCTCGGAATAGACGAATATAGATTTCGTATATAGTTCACAGGGATTTTACTCCACACAGTCCTTATTGCTTGCTCGAAATGCTCCTTAGAGTTGACTCTTTCTTCATAAGCTCTCAGCTCACGTTTAAGTCTATACCAAATATTTTCTATAATATTTAAGTTCGGACATTAGGCGGGCCATAACATAGAGTGAATGTTATTTCTAAGCTTACAATTAGTCACTATACCAGCTCTAAGGACGGGGCATTGCCATCTTAAAAGATATAATCTTCATTTGGAAAATGGCGAACAACAACAGGCCATAGGTTATTATCAAGTATGTCAATATATTGCTGTGCATTAATATTTCCATCAACTACAGTTATTGTTCCAACACCATCCTATGTAATACATCCCCATATCATAAGACTCAGCTTGGGGTGGGAGGAGTCGCAAGACAACATGGCAACCATTCTTCCCCTACCTTTCTCCATATAAACACCTTGTTATCAGTTCCAATTTCAACCTTACATTCATCAATGAATATCACCCTTTTTCAATGCTGGTCAACAGTTTTGCGTCTGTTAGCTCTACACCAGTTTAGTCTCTTTTTTCTGTTCACCTCCCTTATCCTGATACGCTTTCGTACAACCCGCCTGTGATATTCTTCACTGTACAATTTCCTTTGAATTGTACGCTTTAAAACTACTGAGTCCTTTGACTGATTAAAAACGCTGTTTATGTCCGACAACGATCTTTTTCTGTTCTGTTTAACTACTCTAAGAAGTATCCGGGTATCCCGCTCACTCAGTTTTGAAGGTGCACCAGATCTTTTCCTGTTTTCTACGTTACCACGGTGTCTATATCTATCAAAAATACCTGTAATTGTAGTCCTAGGAATCCCCAACTTTAGAGATATTTCAGCTTGACGAATGCCAGAGTAAAACAGTAAAACGATCGTTTATTTAATGTCAACACTCAACTCTTTTCGGCGATCAACCATATTGTTTACAATGGAAATGAAAGTAGGAAACAGACGACTATTTTGCACGCAATAACGTCATAAAAATGGTGACGTCATAATCAGTGCCCCTATCCAATGTAAGGGACACAACTATCAATATTTTTACCGATACCCGCTTGCTAAATTTGCGCCCCTTACAATACCATATTTTTCAGACGACGTTTGGACGTTCACTTATGGCACAATTCTGTACATATGCATATAAAGCATGTGTGAATCAGCGTAACGTTTAAATTGCGGCACAGAGAACGGCGGCACACGGGCCCAAATAATTGTCTTACTATCTTCCATTTATTTTACGGCCTTATAAACCTACATGCTGAGAATTTCCATAATCAGCCGGTGAATAATCTCGAGCTTCGTATAGAATAAGATTTCATTGCTAGGAACATTTTACCTCTATTTGTTCACTCTCTACCATCGGCTCATACATTCACCTCTGTTATTGGCTCACTTAATGTCGGGACTACTTTCGATCCACGTTACTTTCAAAAAGTCACATGATATTAAAGATGGTGACACCAGTGAAACGGGAAGTTGTTACTATCTACTATCGGCTTATACATTCACTATGAAGGGTAAAAGATGGAAAATAACACGTTTACCATACCCAACGGTAAGGCTGACGACAAGATCACAGTTGCTCTTAACCACGTAGGTCAATGCCTCCCTCTGTTTATCTTTTAAAACCAAGTTCTTGTCGTATTTCTTAACTGCCTCGTGGATCACGTCCATGTTTATTTACAAATGCGCATTAAAATCACTATGTTATTCTTCCAAAAATAGTGCGCTTGAATTAATTAAATATCTTTAATTATTTACTTCAATATATGTCTTTTTAGTAGATGTTTATTCATTTTATGTAGAAGTAGTATTTTAATTTGAAAATATCCTTAAAATAACACTTTAGAATTTCAGTCAAAAATCTTGACGTGAGCCCATTGCAGAGGTGTCCGAGAGAGGAACGAACGACAACTCTGCATGGGAGATTGCTATTAGTTAAAGCAACATCAGTCTGCGGATGGGTTAACATGAAAAGGCTTGAGCAATGGCTTATATCAAGGTTTACTTTGCTAAGCAAACTCCGATCATACCTTATGGCAAATATTGCTTAATATCTAGGTGTAATTTGTTAGAGCAACGTCCGTCCATACCGGCATCATAAAATGGCACATAATGGGTAATAACTAGCTATAATTGGTTAGAGCAACGTCCGTCCATACCGTAACCATAATATGGCACATAATGAGTAATATCTAGGTATAATTTGTTAGAGCAACGTCCGTCCATACTGTTACCCTAAAAGGAAACATATTGGGTATTATCTAGGTATAATTTGTTAGAGCAACGTCCGTCTATACCTTAACCATAATATGGCACATAATAAGTAATATCTAGGCATAATTTGCTAGAGCAACGTCCGTCCATACCGATACCATCAAATGGCACATATCGAGAAATATCTAGGTATGATTTGTTAGAGCAATGTTCGTCCATACCGTAACTATAAAATGGCACATAATGAGTAATATCTAGGTATAATTTGTTAGAGCAACGTCCGTCCATACCGTAACCATAATATGACACATAATGAGTAATATCTAGGCATAATTTGTTAGAGCAACGTCCGTCCATACCGATGCCATCAAATGGCACATATCAGGTAATATCTAGGTATAATTTGTTAGAGCCACGTCCGTCCATAACGTTACCCTAAAAGAAAACATATTGGGTATTATCTAGGTATAATTTGTTAGAACAAGGTCCATCCATACCGTTACCATAAAAGGACAGATATTGGGCCATATCTAGCTATAATTTGTTAGAGCAACGTCCGTCCATACCGTTACCCTAAAAGGAAACATATTGAGTATTATCTAGGTATAATGTTTTAGAGCAACAACCGCCCTTACCGTTACCCTAAAAGGAAACATATTGAGCATAAAGATTAATATCTAGGTATAATTTATTAGAGCAACGTCCGTCCATACCGTAACCATAATATGGGAATAATGAGTAATATCTAGGTATAATTTGTTAGAGTCACGTCCGTCAATACAGGTACCATAATATGGAACATATTGGGTAATATCTAGGAATAATGTGTTAGAACAGCCTCCTTCCATACCGGCGTCATAAAATGGCACATAATGGGTAATATCTATGCATCTAGGTATGATTCGTTAGAGCCACGTCCGTTCATACCGTTACCATAAACTGGCACATATTGGGTAATATCAAGGTATAATTTGTTAGAGCAACGTCCCTCTATACCGGTACCATAAAATGGCACATATTGGGTTATATTTAGGTATAATTTGTTAGAGCAACGTCCGTCCATACAGGTACCATACAATGACACATATTGGGTAATATCTAGGCATAATTTGCTAGAGCAAGGTCCGTCCATATCGTTACCATAAAATTGCATATATATTGGCTAATATCTAGGTATAATTTGTTAGAGCAACGTCCGTTCATACCGGTACTATAAAATGACACATATTAGGTCATATCTAGGCTTAATTTGTTGCACCAACGTCCGTCCATACCGGTATTACAAAATGACACATAATGGGTAATATCTAGGTTTAATTTCTTAAAACAACGTCCGTCCATACAGTTACCATAAAATGGCAAATATTGGGTAATATCTAGGTGTAATTTTGTAGAGCAACGTCCATCTATACCGTTACCGCAAAATCACACCTAGTTGTTATTTGTTAGAGCAACGTCTGTCCATTTAATTGCACTTAAATGACACATATTGAGTCACATCTAGGTACAATTTTTAGAGCAACCTCCGCCCATACCTTTGTCCTAATATGATACAAGTTCAAAGTTGGATTCCTTTTAAATTCATCACGTGTTTCCTCATCTTTTCTTGCAAATATATGCAAATGATAATACGAGAAATAGAGGATATGACACGAGCGTTCATTTCATACAAACTTGTATTAAACGAGTTCAGGAATGTTATAGCAAACGAGCCTTCTCATAAATATTACTTATAAATGACAATGGCTGTCAAATTCTTATAACAATAGTTTAATAATCGCAAATCTGCGATTATACAAAATTCTTACAATTGGTGATATTTTGATATGAACTGGTCTGCATTCCGCTGACGTCGATGAACGACATCAATCAAAAGGCTGTGGTTTATTCTATTTTAGAGGCAACGACGTGGTTTCGCTTCGTGTGGGATTTTTGTTTTCTGAAATGCAGCATCGTTGGTAACGCTGAGTGATAAAAAGTTATTTGCACGATTTTCCCGACAATGTTGTTTACTAATACAGTAAAACCTCTTGAAGCGGCACCTCTAAGCAGCGGCTACCTCTAAGCAGAGGCAGTTCAATTTCCCCCCAGTAGTTTTCAGCGCATTTTAACATTTAAGCAGCAACTCCTCCGCGAAGCGGTAAGCGGCCGTGTAAATCTCTTCCCTGAGGCTAGTTTAACCTCTGCGTAGCAACACCAGTGCAGCTATTTTTAGAACAGCCTGTCACGTACACCAGAAATGTCACGCGGTCGGCTGATAACTGCTTGTATTGTTTGTGAATATTAACCCCGAACTGATGAATACATTACACGGTAGTTGCACACGCTCCAATATCAGTTGTAAAATAAATTAAGAACATGTGCTTGCCGAAAATATTTCGCCGTGATAAATGATTTTTTCGTTATTCACGAGATTTTCGTGCTGTTAAAATGGTTAGCGCGGGAAATTGAACCAGCAACTACCGTGTAATGTATTCATCAGTTCGGGGTTAATATTCACAAACAATACCCTGTTGAGAAGGTGTTAATTGGAATCAAGTTACAGCTGGACGGGAATTCCGCTGCATCCTACAAACATGCCGTTGTAGATCTAAAGTATTGCGGGAACGTGTGAAAGAAGTGTCAACTATTGATGTTGTTAACGGTTGGTTTGTTTTCTTTAATTGATCGGAAGATTAAAAGATATCACTGTATTGATTGCTTACTTGAAAAAAAATGTTTACGTTAAGTGCTAAATGCAAACTGTCATTGTTTTAGGATGTCTGACTATAAATTCGATTTTTAATGGTAAATCAGTCTTTGCATGTCCCAATACTGGAATACTGGTCATTTGTCTTGAAATGTCTTATTAAAAGGTTTACCTTACGTTAGAGCAGAGGGTTACTGCAAATCATCATCAATAAATTATTTAAAAATATCGTCTTCTGTTTTCTCTTATAACAATACATTGCATTTCCATAACCAAAGCAAAATTAACTAAAAGAACTAATACTTAGGAAAATCTAATATCAGTGCAAAACAATTAAAAAAACACATTTTCTTCTCGTCTCATTGAAACCTCTCAGCAGCAACACTTTTTAGTGCCTCCGCCAGATGTTGCTGTGGAGAGGGTTTACTGTATATCGGTCTTATACATATTTACTGCTGGCGAAAATAAAAATTAAGTTTTCAATGGAATTAAGCTTTTTCTGTTGAAGATATATTAAAGAGTATACGCAAGAAAACAACGATTCCTGCTGGGTCAGGTTGGCTTCTTTTCTGGCCAACATTATGTAGTTGGCGATTTGAGTTGTGGCAGTGGTGCGCAAATCTCGATGGTTTTTCTTTTTGTGTGTTATGTCTCGTCTCTGTGTTTTTTGTCACATTTACATTTACCTTGTCTGCCTTGGTCTGCAGGTAGATAAAATTTAAATATCTGTGAAAATTTTGATAGGACCTTTTATTATTTACCTATCGAGAACAATATAGCACATGTGTACTTTCATTTTCTAACAGTTTGGACACCTTCAACGGCCATATGTTTTTGCAGCAACCCGATTGTTTATTGGCTGGGGGGCAAGTCAACCTAATTCAAGCAAAAGGAAATCAAACAAGCTACGCATGAATAAATGTACATACGTGTATACATAACATACATATACGTGTTAAGATAAACACACACACACACACACACACACACACACACACACACACACACACACACACACACACACACACACACGCATGCTTTTAACATGTAGACTTTTGCTCAAAATAATGAAGGATGGCATACATATACTTAGAACAGAACGGTTCGAGAAACTTAAGGAATGAACGAAGAAACCACACATTTAAAAAGATAATATCAAAATATTTTATTATTCACTAAATAAAATGACACGTGTGTTCAACAATTTAAAACAAAAAAAAATGTAACACAAGACCAGTATTAAAACAGAAAACACCACAACATTAAACTATAAATAATGAAACACATGACAAACTAAGTAATGATCTAAAAGAAATGGGTATTCAGCCAATGAGACAGATAAAGAACTGTTGGCTAATCATTAATTATAATCCTTACTTCAGTAATTCGGAATTACTTGGTTGGTTTTGTTGAAAGAAATGCCCATGAAATTTCATTTTATTTTATTATAACTACATGTACATAGAAATCAGGAATGTATTAAAGGAGACAATTATAAAAATAAGAAATTTCACTGCAAGTGGTAAATGCCTCCAAGATGTTACTTGTGTAGTTATTGCTGAAACACGACACTGTTTAGGACGGACATATATAGAGAGACACGCACGGACAGTAAGAGTACTTTCTGCCGCATTTAGGAGTGACGCATACCAACTATGGAAAGACGGAAATTAATTCGCCCAGTTTCGTGTTTTCAGTGTACATTTGTTGGGGAGTCGGAACGGCAGAGACAAAATGATAGGCGGCATTCGTGTAAAAAAAATAAATGCGTACATGTATATGCGGTACAATATTTTACTAGTGCATTGTACTAATCTGCTAAGGAATTTCGAATGGAAAACACCGCATTGCTTCAACATAACGCGCTGCTGCCATTAAACAGTAAAGGATTCAGTCAGTTAGTTAATGTGCAAAATGCCATTCTAGTAAAACTTATTAATTATTTTGAATAAAAGCAATTCGACCAAATGTAAAACGTGGCTTGTAAGTAAGTTCACAGACGAGTTGAGTATGGTCTTTGGATATCGTATAAATCAATTATGTGGACTTATTATATCTATTCAAATATTCAGATACATTTATACATTTTTCAACCGAATTGGATAGATGCCCAACATGGCAATCCTGACTGGGAACATAAAATATATTCAGCGGTATATGGTAAGTCCAGACCGGAGTGGATGTATTTTATATTTAACAGTTTTTCTGATTTTGACGATACTTCACCAGGCTGTGTAATGTTAATAGGAGAAAGTTTTATATACTGGTTTAACTGCTTATTTCTCATAGACAGTTAGAATGGACACATTTGTGGAACAGAACTAATGGCTTAAAATAATTATGTCATTCATTTCACTTACTATCGCCAAATATTGATCGCTTCGGATCAAATTTTAAATAGCCTATATTATATACAAAGTAGATGAATAAGATGTGTAACATTTCGATCAAACTAAGGCACGCATTCACCAACCATTCTTAAGCAAGAATTGCTCAAGTCATGGACTTCAGGACACAATATCCCTTTAGTTTGTTAAAATAGATGTCAGACATTTGGCATGACACTTTAAAGGTGGTATTCGTCCGTTTTTCTATATAAAATAAAGTTCCAATTTCATACCACAGTTATGGGGAATAAGGGCAAAAGTTCTGCATAAACCAAAGTTTATGTCTAAGTTAATACAATTTTAAAAAACTCTTTAAGTTGTCACATAGTACAAATCAAGAAACAGATCGCTTTAAATGATCAGTTTCCACATCTGTAAATAAGCATGATGGGAATAATGCTACTTAATAGATATCGAAATCGTAGCTCATTACCCGTGTGGTTTTAAAAATGTGATCGCAAAAGAAAAGTGTCATGCAGTTTTCTTAATTAAAAAATAGGTACATGTGCAGAGGGGCTTGGATAGGACATAACTGTTTGTAATCATAAGTTGGGTGTACTGCTTAGCTTTCAGCAAAGATGTAGGACATTAATAAACCGCATTTCGCGTATCTCTTCGTGTAACAAAAACTTTTTTTTAGAACAGAACTTTTCGTCTAAACAATCGGATACCACCTTTTATTATGCGACTTAAAAATATGAAAACTGGTGACTTGAGTTTATGTCATGATCTTTAGAATGATTGGTGAAAACGGGCCTTAAATGATGTTATTTCAGATCATATCATTCACAAATACCAACCAAAAATGCTATGATATCATTACATGTAAAATGGTGTCACTAATATAAGCAAATTGTGTAATACTATATGTAACTGACAGAGCAACCAAGAAAGAACTTCAGTTCACTGTTAGTTATATGATGGGATATATAACATTAATGCAATATGGAAAATAACAATAACAAATACATAGCCGAAAATTAATTTTACAAAGTTACTAATTAATCGATTAATTAATAATGAAATTTGGTAATGTTCCCAATTCTTTGTATTAACTTACAACATACTATGAAGTGGATAAGAAAATATATACTATTTGAAATTGTATACTTGCTTTGTAGATGTAAAACCTGATGACTTCTCTAATAATAACTGGCAGGAAAGTCAAGGTTTTACTTGCTTGACACAAGAACTTTCCGCCAGCATAACAGTGCTCATCAGATTCCTAAATTAACATTTATTACAAATGGGTTAGTGAAAATTTAGATGCTCGTGCTCCCGTTCCTGGCCAGACTTGAACTGGCATCTCCCAGATGGCATGGTATACATAACCAACATGGGTGCACGCCATTGTGCTACAGGAATGATGGAACCTGAAGAAGAGGTCAAAGCTATTTGGTTATGGGGATTAGGTTACCAAACCTTCTTTGAATGTGGTATCTGGCTTTACAGTTCACATAGAAATAGGACATCAGTAAACAGCATTTCATTCACCTTTAAGTGTTGCAATAGTAAATATTATTTGAGATACACCTTTAAAAGTATGTATTTAAGGTGAGATTAGGTTGGATCTATGACATACAACGATGTCAAAACGTTACTGACTGATGACTAGAAAGATAAGTACAGTTTTATAAAGGACAACTGTCATTAGGCTCAATGTAATTATGCAAATATGTGTCACTTTAGGGTAAATGTGTGAACGGATCTTGCTCTAAAACAAATTATACCTTGATATTATCCAATATGTGCAATTATTGGGTAAAGGTATGGGCAGAGGTTGTTCTATCGAATAATAACTAAATATATCCCAATCTGTGTTATTTTAGGCTAAAGGTATGGGTGCAGGTTGCAAAAGGAAATTTACATATGACCTACATATGTGACAATTTAGGGTAATGGTCAGGATAGAGGATGTTCTAACAAATTATACCTTGATACTGCCCAATATGTATCAAGTCATGGTAATGTAAGGATGGAGGTTGCTCTAACAAATTATACCTTGATACTGCCCAATAGGTATCAATTTAGAGTAATGGTAAGGATGGAAAGTTGTTCTAACAAATCATACCTTGATACTGCCCAATATGTATCAATTTATGGTAATGTAAGGATGGAGGCTGCTCTAACAAATTATACCTTGATACTGCTCAATATGTTTTAATTTAGGGTAATGGTAAGGATGGAGAATGCGCTTTCAAATTATACCCTGATACTGCCCAATATGTATCAATTTAGGGTAACGGTAAGGGTGGAGGTTGTTCTAACAAATTATACCTTGATACTGCCCAATATGTATCAATTTAGGGAAATGGTAAGGATGGAGGTTGCTTTAACAAATTATATCTTGATACTGCCCAATATGAATCAATTAAGGGTAACGGTAAGGGTGGAGGATGTTCAAACAAATTATACCTTGATACTGCCCAAAATGGATCAATTTATGGTAATGTAAGGATGGAGGTTGTTCTAACTAATTAAACCTTGATCTGCCCAATATGGATCAATTTATGGTAATGTAAGGGTGGAGGTTGTTCTAACAAATTATACCTTGATACTGTCCAATATGGATCAATTTATGGTAATGTAAGGATGGAGGTTGCTCTAACAAACTATACCTAGATACTGCCCAATATGGATCAATTTATGGTAATGTAAGGATGGAGGTTGCTCTAAAAAAAATTACCTTGATACTGCCCAATGTGTATCAATTTAGGGTAATGGTAAGGATGGAGGTTGTTCTAACACATTATACCTTGATACTGCCCAATATGGATCAATTTAGGGAAATGGTAAGGAAGGAGGTTGCTCAAACAAATTATACCTTGATACTGCCCAATATGGATCAATTTAGGAAAATTGTAAGGATGGAGTTTGCTCTAACAAATTATACCTAGATACTACCCAATATGGATCAATTTAGGGTAAAGGTATGGAAGGAGGTTGCTCAAACAAATTATACCTACATAGTGCCCAATATAGATCAATTTAGGGTAAAGGTATGGATGGAGGTTGCTCAAACAAATTATACCTTGATACTGCCCAATATGGATCAATTTAGGGTAAAGATATGGAAGGAGGTTGCTCTAACAAATTATACCTACATAGTGCCCAATATAGATTAATTTAGGGTAAAGGTATGGAAGGAGGTTGCTCAAACAAATTATACCTTGATACTGCTCAATAGGGATCAATTTAGAGAAATGGAAAGGATGGAGGTTGCTCTAACAAATTATACCTACATAGAGCTCAATATGGATCAATTTAGGGTAAAGGTATGGATGCAGGTAGCTTCAACAAATTGTACCTATATGTTACCTAATATTTGTCATTTTAGCGTAAAGGTATGGATGGAGGTTGCTTTAAGACATTTTACCCAATATGTTTCAGTTGAGGGTTGCTTTAAGACATATTACCCAATATGTTTCAGTTGAGGGTATAGGTATGGATGGAGGTTGCTCTAACCAATTACACTAAATATTATTCAATATGTCTTAAGGTATGAATGCAAGTTGCAATAAGAAGTGATACCTAGACATTACCACATGTCACATTATGTGTCATTTTTGAGTAAATATATTGACAGAGGTTGCTTTAACAAATTATACCTAGATACTGCCCAATATTTCTTATATTAGGCTAATGTATGGACGGAGGTTGCTATAACAAATTATACCCAGATATGACCCGATATGTGTCATTATAGGGTTATGGTATAGACATAGGTTTCTCCAACAAATTATACCTAGATACTGCCCAATATCTGGCATTTTTGGGTTAAGATATGGACGCAGCTTGCTCTAACATATATAACCAACAAATTATACCCAGATATTACCAAATATGTGAAAACAGTGACTTAAAGCCATAATTGGACAGTCACTGTTAGATTTCTTGTCTCTTCATCTCTCCAGTCGTGCCCTATATAGGTGGGACAACTTGAGCAGTCTCCATACCATTTACGTGAGATTGCACAGTAGGTATAACATCGGGATTTTTTTTAATCTTTATCATATATAATATGTCAACTGCGGATAAATCCTCGGCGTTTATAATATGTTTTTTAAACGATTAACTCTAAACAATACTACGTTTTATTTTGTTGATTTTCTAAAATTCTATTGTTTCTTCCATATTGTTTACATTTCACTTTTGACACTTTTGGCATATGACGTCATGGCATTTATGACGTCGTTATATGGTTCTTATAATATATCAGCGCTTGTACTGCTTTATTTTATTTTAAACTACTCTCTCATTTGGAATTTTTTGGTTGCCGAGGCTTTTATCTACTGTAAATACTGTACATATGTTCATTATATCTGTTTTAACTCCCGATGCAGGTGCTTATTGTTAGTTGTGTCACTTTGACGGGATACTTTTATTTACACTGTTTGTTTGATAGAAAAACCGTCAGGAAGTGCGAGGTTGGAGCGCTCCACAAGCCAGGTTTAAGCACCCCAGTTGGCCATTTTGCCGACTGACCGTTCCAAGGCGGTAACTGATGGTTTTTCTTTTTGTGTGTTATGTCTCGTCTCTGTGTTTTTTGTCACATTTACATTTACCTTGTCTGCCTTGGTCTGCAGGTAGATAAAATTTAAATATCTGTGAAAATTTTGATAGGACCTTTTCTTATTTACCTATTGGTAGGCTAGATGTATAAGTGGTAAATGCACTTGCTCCAGTAAATAATATCTAAAAACTAACAAATATTAGCCATGTAAGGCTGAAGGTATGAACGGAGGTTACTCCAACGAATAATACCTACATGTAACTAATTGTGATCCATTTTAGGCTTAAGGTATTGACAGAGGTTGCTTTAACAAATTATACCTAGACATTAATAATTTTTAGCAATTTTAGTTAAAGGTATCTGTTGGCTACTCCAACAAATAACACCTATATATTAATAAATGTAGTTTATTATGTTTCATTCTTAGAAAGACACAATCATGGGCATTATAACAACGTCCAGCTAATTTTTGGTATATGTCTGTGGGTAGAACCACCAGCGTACTATAGGTCAGATGGAACAGCATTTCACATTTTAAATTTTACGCCCTGACCAAGACTCAAACCCATGCTGTGAGGGAAACTCAACGGCCACAGGTGCCCTCTACTAAATGTGGGCCAAGCAGGGACAGCATACCAACCGGATGGGGCCCTGGGAGGTTTTCTTACCCGATCTAGCCCGCTGGCAGGGCGTTCTCCCCAATTTGCTATGCGATTGGGCCCGCCCCAGCCCCTCCCACAACCCGAAAATATAGTCAGAGCAAGTTCTGATGATTTGGTGTATCATTTTTATTCACTTTGTCCCTTTTTTGTGCGTGAAAAAGAAACGAAAGTAAGTCAGCTGTTCTATGTTTACATGCGAGCACATAAACGGAACCCCTCTGACCTCAAATCTCGCGGAGCGAGATTGCGCGAGATTTCGTAAATTCGAAATCGTCAATATGCACTTACTCCTCCCCCTTTACTTTTTCTGGGCCCAAGCCCATCTTAGGACAGCCACAACAGGCTTCCGTTTACTTCTGACACCAATGAAGTATTTGCAACTACTAAAGTATCTAGAACTACTACTAGTAATGAGGGTATGTACTTACCTGTCTGTGCGGGGCCCTTCTTCTCTACTTAGTACTGGATTGTAACACACTGCTTAGAGGTCTTGTCTAATGTCACTCTCCCCGACAGTCCTGTCTATTGATAGACCGGGGCCCCGCGTAGTCTGCGGGTCCAGTCAGTCCCGGTCTCAGTCTATCAGCCGTCAACTACAAAACAAAAATGCAATTAAATGCAAAGCAAGTTTACGCAGAGGTGTGCTTCAAAACACGGCTGTTACAACAAACCTTAATTTAGTTTTAAAAACTATAATTGTTAATTATTCCAGCTGAGAGCTTGTGGTAAATGCATGCTATTTTTACACGCCAGCATATACCATAAAATTATTTTCTTTCTACACGTCGGTTGCTCGAATCGAAAAGGGAGGTAACTGAAACAGCCTGAAAACAAGGGGAACAACTCCTTTTGGTCGTTGCTTTTATTATTACCCGTTACTTTTAGCCTTACCCGCAACCGCGGTAGGCCTAAAAGCAACGGCCATGGGAGTTATCCCTCCTTTTTCTAGACTGTTTCAGTTACCTCCCTATTCGATAAGAGCAACATCCGTGTAGAAAGAAAATACGGCATATGCTGGCGTGTACAAATAACGAACTTTACCACAAGCTCTTAGCTTGATATATCGGGGTAATAGTTTTTAAATCTAAATCAAGGTTTGTTGTAAGAGCAGTGTTTTGGAGCACGCATCTGCGTGAACTTGCTTTGCATTTAACTGCATTTTTGTTTGCTTTTATGTTGTTTTGATTGCCATCGTACTATTTTGTTGAACTAGATGTAGAAGCAACCTCCGTACATTGTCTATTGAAAAATGGCACCTGGTGTAATATTCAGTTATATTCTTGGTCTTTTTTCGTGTGCATAAACCTCCAAATCGTTTATCACCTGTTGTAAACATTTTATTGGAGTAACAATTCAAAAGATTCTTATATGGCTCATATTTTGTAATTTTCTAGGTATTTTTCACCCTAAATTGATACATAATGGCTAATATCTAGGTATATTTTTAGAGCAACCTCCGTCCATACATTTGGCCTAAAATGACAAATATTTGGTAATAACTACTCATAATTTGTTACAACGCCATTCATCAATACCTTTAGCCAAAAGTGGCTCATATTTGGTAACATACAGGCATTAATTACTTGAACAACCTTGGTCCATATTTTCACCCTAAAATGGCTTGTTATTGGGTATTTTTTATAACAAACTTTGTCCATGCCTTTTCACTAAAATGACACAAACTGGGTAATAACAAGGTATTATTTGCAAAGTCGGCGGCACGAGGCTTTGCAAATTCTGCGGGGTAGGCGTCAAAAACGACCTGAGGCTGTGTATGGCCGTTGGCTATAAGAGGGAGGGGTCAAAACATTATATGCATCAGAAGAGAGCCTTTGCCAAGGAATTTATACGTTTAGCGACCAACGAAATTCTCTATTAGAAAGAAATTATGCACTATGGACGATTATATCGAAGAGTTACTTGCAGATATGCCCGACCATAATGGTCAAAACTACATCGACCTGGATGACCAGGTCCCTCCACGGTGAAATTTCGAGCTGACCCGTGGGTTGAGATTTTGTATGTTGCCAAAGATGAGTTTGAATTAGATGGTGCCGCTGAGGTTTTCTCCACATGGAGGGTGGAGACAGAGGACCCCCTTGTTGTTGGTGACATTGAGATTGCTGAAGGTATGTACGTTAGAGCCGCCCGACTGGCCCTAGACACCCGCCTGACAGACGCAACACAGCTTCTCACATCTCTTCCAGAGGGCAGATTCCTCCTGCTATTCAAGCTCTTGAGGGAGAGAGCCGAGGATGACTGGGCAGTCGAAGACAAATTCGACCTTGTCCATGCAGAGAGGAAGAGGGGCAGGTGGTCGTTGAGCTTTCCCTAGACTCAAAGCCGGGCACCCTTGTTGGGGTTGACAGTGTGTTTTATCAGAACGCCTAACGAGTCATCGCGGTGGTGTATCAACTCTAAAGACTCAGAGACAGTGACACCGCCAATTTAGCCCCACTGAAGGATGGTGACCATAATTGCGTTGCTCAGCAGGTGGTACAGCACTTCGAATGTGCGTTGAGAGGTCATGGACTAACACCCGCTGAAAATACAGAACTGGGACGAGCGGGTCCATGAAACAGGTGCTACAGTGGAAGATGTGACAAAATTAGAAAAGATCCTCAAGAGTGCGATTATTCTGCGGGACATCGCTGGGGAGGACATCTATAAGAGTGGCAATACAAGCAATATCTATAGTGGGCGGTAGAGCTCATCTGCCATAACGGCCACGCCTGGTCCAAAGACCGCCACTTCCCGGCTTCAAGAGAGGTCCATACGTATGGTGGGCGATGTCTGGAAAGTCATTCAAAAAGCAACCAAGGGTGAGCCGACAGCTGCATAGAGTGTGCAGATTCTTGGGGGATGAGTCCCTAGCCGACAGAGCCTTTGACGAGAACCATGCAGCAAGCATCAAGGCCAAAGTGCCCAATTGCTAGAAGGCACAGCCACGGCGGGCATTGGAACTCGATGTGCTACGACACGGGGAAAGTTATATAGATATGAAGCGCTGCTACCCCACAATCTTCCAGGGGCATGGTGAGGCCGAGCCTTATTTCCAAATAAAGAGCATCAATGGCCCTCTCCCGAAATACATTGGTACAGGCTTCACCGAGGTCCAGGAGTGGGATTTCGCCCCAAACGTCCACCCCGTCATCCCTGCCTGGTTTGGGAAGCATTTCACAAAGAGCGGTTGGGCCCCGACGTCCATGTTGGCCTACCTTATAGAAAGTGGCCAGCTGAATTCTCTCAAGGTCCGAGAGGCTATCATCGCATTCAAGAAGCAAACAGAGGTTGGCTCCGGAAGACCGAAACCTGGACTACAGCATCATTGGGAAGTTTATCCAGGGCAGCCAGTCCAGTGGAAAAAGGCTGACCAGGATGCTCGTAATCGACCCAGGAGAGCTTGACTTCCTGGTCCGCGATACCCACCAAAGCGGTACGCTGGTCGGGGCACCAGAAAGGTGCCTACTGGGCCACTTCCTCACCTACTACGACAGCACCCAGCTGCAGTACGCCCACCTAAGGGCCAGCATGCTGGCCGATGGTCATTCAACCTCCTGGAGATGCTTCGCCGGTTCAAGTCTGACGAGGCTGTCCGAGTGGCAACCGATTCCATCTACGTGAAGAAAGTAGCCCTACACAAGCTGCAAGGGGTCGCGGCGTTTCTTTGCTCCCCAAAAATGCAACTGCAGAGAGGACTGGTGTCTTAGTTGCCTCTTCGAAATAGAAACTTGCTCTCTGTTGCCCCAGCTGAGTGGAAAGACAAGGGCGAGCAACTGTACATGCCAATAGAGTACGCTGTATACACCCTCCAAGCCCGAATATATTGCACAAGCTAAAGACCTGCACCAAGTCATAATGATCCACTGTCAAGTTGTGAGTTAAGCTATCTCAACGGCGATGGAGGCTCAGGTAAAACCACTCGAGCCATCAACTCTTCCGAGCCAGACACCCCTTGGTCTTCTTTCCGACCCACCATCTGGCCATTAGATGGGGACACAGGGTGTAAAGACCCAAACCTATCACAGCTTCTTTCGCTGGCGCAGACATACGGAGTGGACTCCAGATAGGATGGGACAGAAGTGCATCCCGAGAGTGATAATCTGCTACGAGGTCTGTACCGTGCCTCGGCCTAACCTCGAGACCTTTATCGACTGGCTTGATCAAAAAGAAGGCAGGCCGTCAGATGCGGCGATCAGGGGCAGCCTCCGCCAATCGTGAGAGAGATGCTGCACAACTGGCTGCGGCAGAAGGTGGACTTATGAGAAGGTCGAGGTCAATCACATAGCGAAGGACCCCGCCCTAAGGGATCTGAAAAGAAAAATCCGTTTCCAGCCCGACAAAGACCAGTGCAAAGGGCGCTTCCCGGCTGCCTTGGATGGGAGCGGTTTCGAGACAAAAGGTGCGCGACCAAGCACAAGGGCTTCTTTTCTAAAGGCACAAGGAGCGCTTTCTTGGCACCTTTGAACCTCTTCTCTACCACCCGAAAGACAGTTGGAAGCAGAGTATTCAGCTGGCGTTTCTAGACACAGTCCGAAGGAAGAGCTAGTTCTAAACAACATCGTGGACGTCCCAGTCAAGGCAGCAGAGGCTGCTATACAGACAGATGACTGGCGTCTGGGGTATCCCATAACAGTTTACTCCTCCCAGGGCCTGACAATACACAGCCCTCAAGAAGTATGGATCACTTACAACTTTTTGCAGTCGTTCAATCTGGTCTACCGTGTTGTGTCTCTAGTGGAGTACATGCACCAACTCGAATGAGTTCTCTGTCCTAAGTAGGAGGGTTCCGAGGTCAGGCAACTTACCGAGCAGCAACTCCGCAAGGCGATCCAAAGGAAGCTCATGGCCTATTAGCGCTAGGACCGAGCCAAGGGACTCATGGGGATCGACGCCAAGGTCACATCAGTTGAAGGAGGCCCAAAACAACCGTTCTACAGCATGCAATGTCGAGGTGCTCTGGGTTCATGCCACAAAAGACACACAGCAGTTCGGTGTGGACTGGCTGGACAACTCCAAAGACCACATCCATGGCAATGTCCACCTGACCTGTTTTGAGTGCAATTGAAAAAGTGGGGCCACAGCCCTCAACGCTTGATAACCCCATCGAGGGGTAATTGGGTGTCTGGGGGCACCAATAGGAGTTCCTTGTTCACAAAGTTTTGCCCACGTCTATCCATTAGGTAATAGAGGGCAGGTTTGTCTGGTTTAACAGAGCGCCATATCCGGCAGACCTCAAGGACCACACGGGATCAGTCGCAAGTCAGCGGCTGCCCTTCAGTTCGGCGGCCTGGTAGAAGTAGCCGACATCCGCACCGGAGGGGAGCTTTTGCACCTTGAGACCAACCGAGCGGCCGGGAACAACCGCAAAGAACTTTTGTGCCATTGCTTCGTCCTTGATGGCGTCCACTGGCCGTTTACCGATAAGCCTGGTCTCTTCTCCGTTCAAGGCCGCTACAACCAAGGGCAGCATACCAACCCACTCAGTTGACAGCTGGCCTTCTGGCAGTCGCATTTCCACCGCATACTGGTGCTCGAACAGGCATTCAGCAAGTGTCCGGTTGAACCGTTTTATAATTCCCTGATCACATTGGATGTTCACACTGCCGCGCTTGACCTCATCCTCATGTTTCGCCAGAAGCTGGGACACAGAACCCATGAACTCCCGCCCAGTATCGACTTGAAGCAGTTTTGGCCATCGCAGCGGGCCCGGCTTGTAGATCCGCTCTAGAGAAGCAGCGACGTCGTAAGCCTCCTTCGTAGTAAGCGCTTCAGCGGCTTCGAACCTGCTGGCCACATCGACAACAGTCTGGGCATACATGTATCTCTTCCGACGAAGCGTGTTATGTGGTAAGAATAAGAGATCGGCCTTGTGCACTTTGTTTGGTACTGAAACGTCAAACTTGGGCCTCAATATATGGCGCAGAGCAGGAAGGTAGAATAGCCAGATGGCCTGCATTTTAAGGAAGTCCCGGGCCTTGGCCTCAAAAACCCTAGCATGCGCAGCCAGTTTTTTTAATCACCGTTAGCCCCTTCCAGTAAAACCTGGGATTGATGTTTAGGAACGTGTCACTCGGAACCATGTAAAATCCTCATCCGAAGACCACGTTGAGCACGATCCTGGCGTACTGCAGAACGCTTTGGTAACGGGCGATAGTGGCCTGGATGTCGACAGGAGAGTTGATCGCATCCTCCACTAGGGCTAGGAACTCCTTTTGCACCTCGTAGCCGCCTGCGATCCGGTCCCCAAGCAGAGCCCACACGTAGATCCGGATCGAGACGTTGATTCGCTCCATGCCGGCTGAGTGAAGCCTTTCAAGAAGTGTAGCACGATCCTGCTCCAAGAGCCATTTTTTCGGCGCCGTATGACCTCTCAAGTGTCAGTGTGCCGTAAAAACCAAATACAAGAGCCGGGATCTTGATCGATGAACTAAATGTTGGCCTTTTTAGGTGGTAGCCAGTCGCAAGACGAAACCCTACAATGACGACCTCCAGAGATCTCCAACCCATACGTCATGTGCTTTAAGCCTAGGCTACCGGCGTTCTGGCTAGCGACGTTTTTCCTGGCTGTCGTGCCGGTAGTCTGTCTGTCTGGGTCCACGCAACGTGCCCTCTGGTGTGAATTGGCGCCAGTCTGTCTTGATTGTCGACCGCTTATTCCTGGCAAAGCGGTTCATACGCTCTCCTGTCATAATTGTCGTTGAATGAGACCCCGCAGATCTTTAGGATGGACAAGTTTCTGGCGTTAAGGTTCAATGGATACCCCTGACCTTATAATTTACACTGCTTTTGAAGGCAAAGTCCTCCATGAAGATGGTCTATCCGTGCGCAAGATGCTTCAAACGATCGCTGATATCACTACAGGCCAGACCTATCTTTAACAGCCCTTCGACAACAAGGACAAGAGTTTGAAGATTTGTCTGCGGTTAGTCACGTACACGGTTGGCTAATTCAACATTATGAACACCGAGTATGTAACCTCATCCAAGGAGAAAATCATGGTGCGCCCGGGACTTTAGACCCATCAGCAGCTGCAAGAATAACTCCAGTGCCTCATTCCGCGGCCTAACCCTAAGGCTTGATGAAACAACTGGATAACTCGATCTCCATGTTCATTCTTCGCTAGGGTCCGTTTGAATCTCGGAAGGATTGCTGAAGATTCTAGGCTTCGAACAGACCCATCATTCCTTCCAACCAGGGCAAAGTGCCCAAGGAGACCGTCCTGTAAATGCCTGCCCACACATGTTGTTGTTTATCAACCTAGAAGAGGCTAACACCGTTAAGAACGCCTTGAACGGGTCCCCAGTTGTCTGCTCGCTGTTGTCGCTGTCGGTGGCTGGTCGTATGGGGAGACCAAATCGTCCGTATTCCCTTATCCCGAGTTAAAGCTCTTGAGACAGTGGACTATCTCTGAGCTCACAATCTCAGTTAAAGACGAGTGTGGTTACAGAATAGACAACCACGATTTGCCAGTGAGTGTCGTTCTTGAGGTGAAGTGAGTATCTTTGGTGGGGGTGGAAACCCAGTGCAGACTACGCTACTCGGGCTTACGTCGATGCGGTGCACCTGATATGTCCCACTACATAAAAAAGGACCAGGATGGTGATGTAGACCTAATGGGGGTCGGAAAATGAATCTCGGCGACGTCGAAGTATGAACGGATACAGTTTCGGCGATAATAGTTCAAGAAGGCTGGAAGCACTTAAAGGGAGAAGTCCTTCGGAAAAAAACGATTCCATTGCTATGGAAGGTCTCCATATTCTTAACCATAGCCGGTAATAGAAGTTGGATCTTCCAGTTCATTCAAACTATGCTGCAAACAAAAGATAGGTTGAGGGATTAATTCCCAAGCCCATAATTACCATTGTGGCGGAAGATCATTACCTCTCTCGCCACACTTATTCTGGTGACCTATATGATGCATCGGCTTGAGCGGTCTAACGAAGAAACAGCAAGACGTTATTTTCTCCAGGAGAAAAAGAAAGAAGAGGACTGATTCCTACGAGGCTGTGTTGGGAGGTCTTTGGGGCTTAGGACTGGGCCGGCGAGGGTGGTGGGCCGTCCCCAGGGGGCTCTGACTATATTTTTGGGTTGCAGGAGGTGGGTGGAGCGGGCCCTATCGCATAGCAGAACGCCCCGCCAGAGGGCTAGATTGGGTAATGAGACCTCACAGGGCCCGATCCGGTTGGTATGCTGGCCCCGCTCAGCCCCAAAAAAGTGGGACTGAACCCTCCCGGGTTAGATCGGGTATTGCGCTCACCAGGCCCCTATCCGGGTGGTATGTTCACGCCTCCTGCTGCTGATCACATTTAGGAGAGGGCACCTGTGCCTCACAGCATGGGTTTGAGTCCTGGTCAGGGCAAGAACTTTAATGTGGAATGCTCTTTCATCTGACCTATGGTGCCTTGATTGTTCTACCCACAGACATATATAAAAATAGCTGGACGTTGTTATAATGACCATGGTTGTGTCTTTCTAAGAACGAAATAAGCTACATTTATTAATATCTAGGTGTTATATGTAGGAGCAACCAACATAGATACCTTTACCTAAAATTTGCTAAAAATATTAATGTTTAGGTATAACATGTTAAAGCAATTCCCTAAGCCTAAAATGGATCACAATTTGTAACTATTATTCACTGGAGCAACCTCCATTCCTAACATCAGCCTTAAATGGCTAATATTTGTTAGTTTTAAGGCATTATTTACTGGAGCAAGTGCAATTACCACTTATGCATTTAGCATACAAAGTCACATGTTTGGTAATATCTAGGTATAATTTGTTAGAGCAACCTCTGTCCTTATCATTACCCTAAATTGATACATATTGGATATATAGGTATAATTTGTTAGAGGAACCTGCATCCTTACCATTACCCTACATTGATGCATATTGGGCAGTATCTAGGCATAATTTGTAAAAGCAACCTCTGTCCATATATTTACCCTAAAATGACACATCATGTGACATCTGGTATTTCTAGGTATCAGTTCTTTTTGCAACCTGCATCCATACCCAAAGACATATTTTATAATATCTAGTGTAATTGGTTAGAGCAACGGCCATCCATACCTATAGCCTTACCTGAAACATATTGGGTAATATCTAGGTAAACCTTTTTAAAGCAACCTCCGTCTTTATCTTTAACCTAAAATGACAAAAGTTAGGTAATATCTAGGTACAATTTGTTAAAGCGACCTCCATCCATACCTTAAGCCTAAAATGACAAAAACTAGGCAGTATCAAGTTTTAATATGTTAAAGCAACCTCTGTCCTTACCCTTACCCTCAATTGATATAGATTGGTCAGTATCAAGGTATTATTGATCAAGGAATTTATTAGAGCAACCTCCAATCTTAACATTACCATAAATTGATCCATATTGGGCTGTATCGATGTATACTTTGTTAGAGCAACCTCCACCCTTGCCATTACACTAGATTGATACATATTTGGCATTATCTATCTATAATTTGTAAGAGCAACCTCCATCCTTACCATTACCCTAACTTGATACATATTGGGTGTCTAGGTACAATTTGTTAGGCCAACCTATATCTATACCATAACCTGAAAGTGACACATATTGGGTCATATCTAGGTATAATTTGTTGGATCAACCTCCGTCCATATCACAGCCTAATACCACAAATATTGGGCAGTAAATTATAGTTATAGTAAACTTTGTTAGAGCAACCTCCGTCCTTACATTAACCCCTAAATGACATATATTGGATAATATATATTCATAATTTCTTAGAGCAACCTTAAGCCTTAAATGGCTCATATTGAGTACTGTCTATGTATTATTTGTTAGAGCAACTTCCGTTCATACCTTAACCCCTAAAATGACTCACATTGGATAATATTAAGGTTTAATTTTTTAAAGCAACATCCGTTCACACAGTACCCATAAGTGACACATATTTGCATAATTTCATTGACACCTAATGACAGTTGTCCTTTTTAAAGCTGTACTGTTATCTGTCTAGTCATCAGTCTGTAAAGTTCCGACACAGTTGTATGTTCTAGATCTAACCTAATCTCACCTTAAATGTATAGTTTCAAAGGTGTATCTCACATAACATTTACTATTGAAACGAATAAAGGTGGTATTCGAAAGTATGGGCCAATTTTTTTTTGCTTGTTATTGTTACCTGCAAAGAAATGCTGTTTACTGATGTCCTACTTCCATGTGAACTGTAAAGCCAGATACCACATTTAAAGAAGGTTTGGTAACCTAATCCCCATAACCAAATAGCTTTGACCTCTTCTTCAGGTTCCATCATTCCTGTAGCACAATGGCGTGCACCCATGATGGTTATGTATACCATGCCATCTGGGAGATGCCAGTTCAAGTCTGGCCCGGAACAGGAACATAAGCATCTAATTTTTCACTAACCCATTTGTAATAAATTTTATTTAAGGAATCTGATGAATACTGTTATGCTGGTGGAACGTTCTTGTGTCAATGTAGTAAAAACTTGACTTTCCTGCCAGAGTTATTAGAGAAATCATCAGGTTTCCCATCTACAAAACAAGTATACAATTTAGGAATGTTGATTTACATATTGCATTAATGTCATAGGTCCCATCAGAAGATAATTTATATTGTTCATTATTTAAGACATAAACAATTACACTTTTGAACTGCATGTAACTAAAATTGAACTGAGGTTCTTTACTTGTTGCCCTGTCAGTTACATGTAGTATCACACAATTTGCTCAATATGATCTGAAATAATATCTTTTAAGGCCCGTTTTCACCAATCATTCTTATGCCAAAGTCACGACATAAACTAAAGTCCCCAGTTTTCATATTTTTAAGTCGCATAATTGAAGGTGATATCCGACTGTTTAGACGAAAAGTTCTGTTCTAAAAACAGTTTGTGTTGCCTGAAGAGATACTCGAAATGTTGTTTATTAATGTCCTATATCTTTGAGAAAAGTTAAGCAGTACACCCAACTTATCATTACACACAGTTATGTCCTATCCAAGCCACTCTGCACATTTACCTATTTTTTAATTAAGGAGACCGCATGACCCTTTACTTTTGCAATCACATTTTAACTTCACCCAGGTAATGAGCTCTGATTTCGATATCTATTAATTAGCATCATTCCCATCGTGCTTATTTACAGATGTGGAAACTGATCATTTAGAGCGATCTGTTTCATGATTTGTACTATGTCACAACTTAACGAGATTTTGAAATTGTATTACCTTAGACATAAGCTTTAGTTTATGCAGAATTTTTGCCCTTATTCCCCATAACTGTGGTATGAAATTGAAACTTTATTTTATATCGAAAAATGGACGAATACCACCTTTAAAGTGTCATGCCAAATGTCTGACATCTATTTTAACAAACTAAAGGGATATTGTGTCCTGAAGTCCATGACTTGAGCAATTCTTGCTTAAGAATGGTTGGTAAATGCGTGCCTTAGTTTGATCGAAATGTAACACATCTTATTAATCTACTTTGTTTAAAATGCAGGCTACTTAAAGTTTGACCCGAAGCGATAAATATTGAATGATAGTAAGTGAAATGATAGACAATTATTTGAAGCCATTAGTTCTGTTCAACAAATGTGTCCATTCTAACAGTTTGAGAAATAAGCAATCTGAATATTTGAAGAGATGTAATAAGTCCACATAATTAATTTATGCGATATCCTCAGATCTTGCTCAACTCGACTGTGAACTTATTTAAAAGCCATATTTACATTTGCTTTAATTGCTTTTTTTCAAAATAATTAATAAGTTTTACTAAAACGGCATTTTGCACATTAACTAACTGACTGAATCCTTGACTGTTTGACAGCAGCAGCGCGTTATGTTGAGGCAAAGAGGTAATTTTCCATTCCAAATCCTTTTGCAGATTCGTACAATGTACTAGCAAGATATTGATTTTTTTATCTGCACCGCATACACATGTACCCATTTATTTATTTACACAAATGCCACCTATCATTTTGTCTCTGCCGTTCCGACTCCCCAAAAAATATCTACTGAATACACTGAAACTGGGCAAATTAATTTCCGTCTTTCCATAGTTGTTATCCGCCACTCCTAAATGCGATAGAAAGTACTCGTACTGTCCGTGCGTGTCTCTCTATACATGTCCTTCCTAAACATTGTCGTATTTCAGCAATAACTACACAAGTAACATCTTGGAGGCATGTGCCAGTTGCAGTGAAATTTCTTATTTTTATAATTGTCTCCTTTAATACATTCCTGAATTCTATGTACATGCAGTCATAAAAAATAAAATGAAATTCATGGGCATTTCTTTGAACGAAACTAACCAAGTAATTCCGAATTACTGATGTAAGGATTATAGTTAAAAGATGGGCTAACAGTTCTTTATCTGTCTCATTGGCTTAATACCCATTTCTTTTAGATCATTACTAAGTTTGTCATGTGTTTCATTGTTTATAGTTTAATGTTGTGGTGTTTTCTGTTTTAATACTGGTCTTGTGTTTCATTTTCTTTTATTTTAATTGTTGAACACACGCACGCACACATTTGTCATTTTATTTAGTGATTATTGATATTATCTGTTTTAATGTATGGTTTCTCCGTTCATTCATTATGTTTCTCGAACTGTTCTGTTCTAAGTATATGTATGTCATCCTTCATTATATGAAGCAAAATGTCAACATGTTAAAAGCATGTGTGTGTGTGTGTGCGTGTGTGTGTGTGTGTGTGTGTGTGTGTTTACCTTAACTCGTATATGTACTTTATGTATACACGTATGTGCATTTATTCAAACATAACTTGTTTGCTTTCCTTTTGCTTGAATTAGGTTGACTTTCCCCCAGCCAATAGACAGTCGGGATGCTGCAAATATAAAACACATGGCCGCTGAAGGTGTCCAAACTGTTAGAAAATGAAAGTGCACATACGCTCTGTTGTTCTCGAGATTTCCGCACCACTGCCACATCCCAACAATTTACTGTTATATCCGAAGGATAAAACAATCGCCAACTACATGATGTTGTCCAGAAAAGAAGCCAACCTTAACCAGCATGAATCGTTGTTTTCTTATCTATACTCTTTAATAAATCTTCAACAGAGAAAGCTTAATACCATTGAAAACTATTTTTTTTATTCTCGCCAGCAGTAAATATGCATGAGACCGATATATTAGTAAACAACATTGTCGGGAAAATCATGCAAATAACTTCTTATCACTCAGCGTTATCAATCAAGGATGCTACATTTCTCAAAACAAAAATCTCGCACTCAGCGTAACCACGTCGCTGCCTCTAAAATAGAATATACCACAGCCTGCCGCTTTTGATTTATGTAGTTCATCAACGTCAGCATAATGCAGGTCTGTTCAGACCAAAATATCACCAAATATTGTAAGAATTTTGTAAAATCGCAGATTTGGGATTATAAAACTCATGTCATAAGAATATGACGGCCATTCTCATTTATAAGAAATACATATGAGAAGGCTCGTTTACTATAACTTTCCTGAACTCGTTTAATACAAGTTTGTATTAAATGAACGCTCGTGTCATATCCTCTATTTCTCGTATTAACATTTGCATATATTTGCAAGATAAGAAAAGAAAACATTTTATGTCTTAAAAAGGTCCGCAATTTTGAACTTGAATCATATTAGGACAAAGGTATGGACGGAGGTTGCTTTAATAAATTAGACCTACATATTTTCCAATATTTGTCATTCTTGGGTAAAGTTATGGGCGGAGGTTGCTCTAAAAATTATACCAACATATGAATAAAAATGGGTCATTTAAGTGCAAATGTATGGAGAGAGGTTGCTCTAACAAATTATACCTAGATATTACCAAATATGTGCCATTTTATGGTAACGGTATAGACGGACATTGCTCTAACATATTACACCTAGATATTACCCAATATGTATAATTTTATGGTATCGGTATGGACGGACGTTGCTCTAACAAATTATATCTCGATTTTACCCAATATGTGACATTTTATGGTATCGGTATGAACAAACCATACGTTGCTCTAACCAATTATGCCTAGATATTACCCAATATATGTCATTTTATGGTCCCGGTATGTACGGACGTTGCTCTAACAAATTACACCTAGGATATAACCCAATATTTGCCATTTTATTTTAACGATAATAGGGGGCGGTGGAGGGTAGGGGACAGAGTTAACGTTTTGACAGAGTTTGTTTCAGCAAATCATAGCTACTCATTACAAAGTATAGGTGATAATAATTTAAAAGTATGGACGGATGTTGCTCATATAAATAATGTCTGGTTATTTCTAATTGTTGGCGATGATACGTTAAGGTATGATTGGAGTTTGCTTAACAAAATAAACCTAGATGTAACCCATTGCTCAAGCCTTTTCAGGTTAACGCATCTACGGACTGATGCTGTTTAAACAAATAGAGGTAAAATATTCCCAACATTGTAATCTTATTCTATACGAAGCACGATCTTATTCATCGGCTGAATATTGAATTTCTCTGCATATATGTTTATAAGGCTCTGAAATAAATGTAATAATACGGTATATCGGACGGTAAGATAATAACTTGGGCCTTTGTTCCGCCGTTCTTTGTGCCGCAATTTAAACGGTACTCTATTCACACATGCTTTATATGCATATGTAGTGTTGTTCTACTCGCCGATTGCTTTTAGAATTTGACGCACGTTGCTATTAGCTCGCTCGTAGCAACCGCCCAAACATTGCAATACTTCCGTCTTTCCTGATAAAGTAGAAACTAGTGTGCTCTGTTAGCAAACTGCCAAATATTGGATTTTGTTTTAACAATCATCATGGCAAAGGAACGAAAATTCCCAGATTTTAAGCTTGATGTCTAAATACAGGTAAGGTCGATCTATGGGTTGAACTTTGTTATTTCTTTTGTCTTTGAACGGTATTTCATTTGGCGCAAATCCTTTATGGCCCAGTTTGATGACAATCTTTTTTGAATCAAGGATAATTGTCTCAACAAAGAATTGCCCCTTCGAATAACCGCCACTTATATGATTGTCCCTCAGAACAACAAACCCATGTTATGGTGGTCGTTAAAGAAAACTGGCCTCTATGATCGGTGTCTGTAAGAAAAAATCGGGACAATTGCAGTTTACTGGCATGTAAAAAACGCGAAATTGTAGTGTTTTTTGCGTAACTAAGCCTGGAGCGGGAGCGTTTAGGCGCCGTAGGCGCCATTATATCATTACAGTGGCGCGCGCTAGCGCGCCGATCTCTTTAAAACGAGATTGTAGCGCAAAAAATGGGATTTTTGAATCTTATCAAGCAGGTGAACTCGTACAAGAAGAGGTCACCGCCCCTTCCTTGCACGATACTAGTGCCGACTTGTTTGATTAATGGTACAATCCAGTTTTTTCTTTCGTTTCGTGTTCCAATCAAATGTTATAACCCCCGTTTTCATGTTTTAAGCGAGGAAAAAATGGCCGCCATTTGTTTTTTGTTTAACCTAGCATAGCAACGGAAGCGCACCTGCTCTGTCCGGTAAGGCATGCGCAGAAGTGGTAAACAAACTCGTACCGGTAAACTGCAATCTAGCTGAAAAAAAACACACACCAGACCTTGACAATTAACTATTATGATAGTTGCCCCTTAAGACAACTGACCCTGATGATGATTGTCCCTTTGGACAACTGAGCCTTATGATAAGTGTCCCTTTGGACAGCTGAGCCATATAAAGAGTCTCACTTTGGACAGCTGACCCTTATAATGACTGTCCTTTTGGACAGCTGACCCTTATAGTGATTGTCACTTTGTACAGCTGATCCTTATGATGATTGTCCCTTTGGACAGCTGACCCTTATGATGGTTGTCCCTTTAGACAGCTGATCCTTATGATGATTGTCCCTTTTGACAGCTGACCCTTATGATGATTGTCCCTTTGGACAGCTGACCCTTATGATGATTGTCCCTTTGGACAGCTGACCCTTATGATGGTTGTCCCTTTGGACAGCTGACCCTTATGATGTTTGTTCCTTTAGACAGCTGACCCTTATGATGATTGTCCATTTAGACAGCTGACCCTTATGATGTTTGTTCCTTTAGACAGCTGACCCTTATGATAATTGTCCCTTTGAACAGCTGACCCTTATGATGATTGTCACTTTGTACAGCTGACCCTTATGATGGTTGTCCCTTTGGACAGCTGACCCTTATGATGGTTGTCCCTTTGGACAGCTGACCCTTATGGGGATTGTCCCTTTGGACAGCTGACCCTTATGATGGTTGTCCCTTTGAACAGCTGACCCTTATGATGATTGTCACTTTGTACAGCTGATCCTTATGGGGATTGTCCCTTTGGACAGCTGACCCTTATGATGGTTGTCCCTTTAGACAGCTGATCCTTATGATGATTGTCCCTTTGGACAGCTGACCCTTATGATGATTGTCACTTTGTACAGCTGATCCTTATGATGATTGTCCCTTTGGACAGCTGACCCTTATGATGGTTGTCCCTTTAGACAGCTGACCCTTATGATGATTGTCCCTTTTGACAGCTGACCCTTATGATGATTCTCCATTTGGACAGCTGACTATGACGATTCTCCCTTCGCACATCTGGCCTTATGGTGATTGTCCCTTTTGACAGGTGACAGCTGACCCTTATGATGATTGTCCCTTTGGACAGCAGACCTGTATGATGATTGTCTCATTTGACAGCTGAGTCTTACATTGTTCGCCCTTTGGACAGCTGATCCTTATGATGATTGTCTCATTTGACAGCTGAGCCTTACATTGTTCGCCCTTTGGATAGCTGATCCTTATGATGATTGTCTCATTTGACAGCTGAGCCTTACATTGTTCGCCCTTTGGATAGCTGACCCTTATGATGATTGTCCCTTTTGACAGCTGACCCTTATGATGATTCTCCGTTTGGACAGCTGACTATGACGATTCTCCCTTCGCACATCTGGCCTTATGGTGATTGTCCCTTTTGACAGGTGACAGCTGACCCTTATGATGATTGTCCCTTTGGACAGCAGACCTGTATGATGATTGTCTCATTTGACAGCTGAGCCTTACATTGTTCGCCCTTTGGACAGCTGATCCTTATGATGATTGTCTCATTTGACAGCTGAGCCTTACATTGTTCGCCCTGTGGATAGCTGACCCGTATGATGATTGTCAGTTGGACAGCTGACCCTGTTGATAATTGTCTCCTTGATCGTCAGTGTCAATTTGGTCAGCTGACACAGGCATGAAATAATGATTTTGTTAATTTCAACTCTGCAAAATTACAAGATCTCTTAGCCTTCCTAATATATATTGATAACTGAAGTTATATTTTCCATGTAGTTTGATATTGAAATATGCAAGAGAAAAAATATTAGCACTCAACAAATTTGCACTTTTTTACTTTGTCATTGTGTTATGAAACAGTAATCGAGTCAAACTGCTCCGCATTTCTAAGCAGTACCACATTTTAATCATCAGAAATTACAGTATGACTTTTATCTAAGCTAACAAGTGGAGATTTGGTCAAGCTGTGTGCAGTCTTCCAGTGTACAAGACTGCAATACAGAATGCATTTTTGTGTTTAAACATTAACATAATTTGTGTTGTAAAGTTTTGCATGCAAACAGACTCCAGCTCCAATGGCCACTAATAAGATACCTTTGAGTTTTTCAGTCAACCACAAATAATATCGGATTACTCAAGGAATACATAAATATATACATTTTTTTTTCTTTTCAACAATAAACAGAAAAACATTATCAGAGACTGTCATGTAAACAATTAACTTTTTTTAAATCAAAATAACTTTAATAAAAGTGGGCTGTCCCAAATGTTGGTTTTTGCCTGTTGTCGGGTGGGGACTATTTAAAGAAATTAGCTTACCAGGCAAAGTCTTTCTTTTAAGTGCCATCTCGTGGCCTTTCTTATTGCTGGCCTATGGGAAAATATACTTTAAACCATTTTTTCCTTGACCGAGCCACATCATTTTGAAGAATTTCTTAGAACTCAAGATTAGGTGACAATGTTTCCATTTCTTACAACCTTTGAAAGTTTGGAGATTTTAGTCAGACACGCAGATATGACCTTTTTATCGTCTGGAATCTTGTAATCATTGCATGTGACACCTCAGATCTCTTATGGTCACAACCTTCAGCAAAGCAGAAATCCTTCTGTCCCATAGCAAAATAAAATTATTAAAGCGAGTACAATTCATTAAAATAACTAAATATTAGTTCTGATGATTTGATGTATCATTTTAATTCCCTTATCACTGTTTTTGTGAGTGAAGAAGAAAGGAAATTTAGTCAGCTCTTCTATGTTTACAAGCGAGTGCATAATCGGAACATCCAGGACCTCAAATCTCGCGGAACGCGATTGCGCGAGATTTGGTAATTTCGAAATCCAGAATTGCAATGCTTCCGGCTTGACTGATAAAAGAGAAACTAGTCTGCTGTGTTATCAAAGTACCGAATACTGGATTTTGTTTCAAAAATCATCATGACAAAAAAAAGCCCAGATTTTAAACATGATGGCTCAGTACAGGTAAGAGCGATCTATGGGTGGAACTGTGTTATTTCTTTTGTTATTGAACGGTATTTTATGTCACGCAATTCATTGATGTATATGACCTAGTTTGATCCCAATTTATTTTGAATCATGGATAATTGTCTTAACAAATAATAGGCCCTCAATATAACTACCTCTTACAATGATTGTCCCTCAGAACAACTGGCCCATGTGATGTTCGGGCCCGGCTCCAGAACTTTTCAGGTCGGGCGGGGCCGAAGACTGAATTTGGCAAACGTTATAGGATGGGCAGGGGGCGGGGGTGGGTGCTCGGGGGGAGGGGAAAAAGATTCTAAAATGTCAAGGATGCGTTCTAAAAATGTTACTTTATAATTTTAATAAACTGACTATAAAAGTCTGGCCCCAATGATGATGCAATCTAGCCGAAAAAAACACACATCAGACCTTGACAATTAACTATTATGATAGTTAGCCCTTTGGACAGCTGACCCTTAAGATGACTGACCCTATGGACAGTTGACCCTTATCGTGATTGTCCCTTTGGACAGCTGACCCTTATGATGATGGCCCCTTTGGACAGCTTACCCATATTGGGATTGTCAGGTTGGACAACCGATCCTTATGTGGATTGTCTCTCTGGACAGCTGACCCATATGATGCTTGTCCCTTTGGACATCTGACCCTGATAGGGATTGTCTGTTTGGATAGCTGACCCTCATGATGAGTGTCCCTTTGGAAAGCTGACGCTTATGATGATTTTCCCTTTTGGCAACTGCCACTTATGATGATTGTCACAGCTAGCCCTTATTCGGATTGTCAATTTGGACAGCTGACCCAATCATGATTGTCCTTTGGACTGCTGACTCTTATGGAGATTGTTTATTTTGACAACTGATCCTTATGATGAGTGTCTCTTTGGACATCGGACTCTCATGAGGATTGTCAGTTTGGACAGTTGACACTTATGATGATTGGCAGCTAGTTCGTATGGCGATTGTCAATTTGGACATGTGACCCTTACGGGGATTTGTCCCTTTGGACGGCTGAACCTTATGATGATTGTTCCTTTTGATAGCTGATCTTGATGATGATTGTCACTTTGGACATCTGACCCTTATGATGATTGTCACTTTGCACAGCTGACCATTATGGGAAATTTCAATTTGGACAGCTGACCATTGTGATGATTGTCCCTTTGGACATCATACCCTTATGGGGATTGTCCCTTTGGAAAGCTGACCCTTATGGGGATTGTCAATTTGGACAGCTGACCCTTATGATGATTGTCCCTTTGGACAGCTGACGCTTATGATGATTGTCCCTTTGGACGTCTGACCCTTATGATGGTTGTCACTTTGCACAGCTGACCATTATGGGAAATTTCAATTTGGACAGCTGACCATTATGGGAAATTTCAATTTGGACAGCTGACCATTGTGATGATTGTCCCTTTGGACATCAGACCCTTATGGGGATTGTCCCTTTGGACAGCTGACCCTTATGGGGATTGTCAATTTGGACAGCTGACCCTTATGATGATTGTCCCTTTGGACAGCTGACGCTTATGATGATTGTCCCTTTGGACGTCTGACCCTTATGATGGTTGTCACTTTGCACAGCTGACCATTATGTGAAATTTCAATTTGGACAGCTGACCATTGTGATGATTGTCCCTTTGGACATCAGACCCTTATGGGGATTGTCCCTTTGGACAGCTGACCCTTATGATGATTGTCCCTTTGGACATCAGACACTTATGGGGATTGTCCCTTTGGACAGCTGACCCTTACGGGGATTGTCAATTTGGACAGCTGACCCTTATGATGATTGTCCCTTTGGACAGCTGACCCTTACGGGGATTGTCCCTTTGGACAGCTGATCCTTATGGGGATTGTCCCTTTGGACAGCTGATCCTTATGGGGATTGTCAATTTGGACAGCTGACCCTTATGATTATTGTTCCTTTGGACGGCTGACCCTTATGATGATTGTCCCTTTGGACAGCTGACCCTTATGGGGATTGTCAATTTGGACAGCTGACCCTTATGATGATTGTCCCTTTGGACAGCTGACCCTTATGGGGATTGTCAATTTGGACGGCTGACCCTTATGATGATTGTTCCATTTGATAGCTGACCCTTATGATGATTGTCCCTTGGGACAGCTTACGCTTTTGATGATTGTCACTTTGGACAGCTGACCCATATGAGAAATTTCAATTTGGACAACTGACCCTTATGATGAGTTTCCCTTTGGACAGCTGACCCTTATGATGATTGTCCATTTAGACAGCTGACCCTTATGATGTTTGTTCCTTTAGACAGCTGACCCTTATGATAATTGTCCCTTTGAACAGCTGACCCTTATGATGATTGTCACTTTGTACAGCTGACCCTTATGATGGTTGTCCCTTTGGACAGCTGACCCTTATGATGGTTGTCCCTTTGGACAGCTGACCCTTATGGGGATTGTCCCTTTGGACAGCTGACCCTTATGATGGTTGTCCCTTTGAACAGCTGACCCTTATGATGATTGTCACTTTGTACAGCTGATCCTTATGGGGATTGTCCCTTTGGACAGCTGACCCTTATGATGGTTGTCCCTTTAGACAGCTGATCCTTATGATGATTGTCCCTTTGGACAGCTGACCCTTATGATGATTGTCACTTTGTACAGCTGATCCTTATGATGATTGTCCCTTTGGACAGCTGACCCTTATGATGATTGTCCCTTTTGACAGCTGACCCTTATGATGATTCTCCATTTGGACAGCTGACTATGACGATTCTCCCTTCGCACATCTGGCCTTATGGTGATTGTCCCTTTTGACAGGTGACAGCTGACCCTTATGATGATTGTCCCTTTGGACAGCAGACCTGTATGATGATTGTCTCATTTGACAGCTGAGTCTTACATTGTTCGCCCTTTGGACAGCTGATCCTTATGATGATTGTCTCATTTGACAGCTGAGCCTTACATTGTTCGCCCTTTGGATAGCTGATCCTTATGATGATTGTCTCATTTGACAGCTGAGCCTTACATTGTTCGCCCTTTGGATAGCTGACCCTTATGATGATTGTCCCTTTTGACAGCTGACCCTTATGATGATTCTCCGTTTGGACAGCTGACTATGACGATTCTCCCTTCGCACATCTGGCCTTATGGTGATTGTCCCTTTTGACAGGTGACAGCTGACCCTTATGATGATTGTCCCTTTGGACAGCAGACCTGTATGATGATTGTCTCATTTGACAGCTGAGCCTTACATTGTTCGCCCTTTGGACAGCTGATCCTTATGATGATTGTCTCATTTGACAGCTGAGCCTTACATTGTTCGCCCTGTGGATAGCTGACCCGTATGATGATTGTCAGTTGGACAGCTGACCCTGTTGATAATTGTCTCCTTGATCGTCAGTGTCAATTTGGTCAGCTGACACAGGCATGAAATAATGATTTTGTTAATTTCAACTCTGCAAAATTACAAGATCTCTTAGCCTTCCTAATATATATTGATAACTGAAGTTATATTTTCCATGTAGTTTGATATTGAAATATGCAAGAGAAAAAATATTAGCACTCAACAAATTTGCACTTTTTTACTTTGTCATTGTGTTATGAAACAGTAATCGAGTCAAACTGCTCCGCATTTCTAAGCAGTACCACATTTTAATCATCAGAAATTACAGTATGACTTTTATCTAAGCTAACAAGTGGAGATTTGGTCAAGCTGTGTGCAGTCTTCCAGTGTACAAGACTGCAATACAGAATGCATTTTTGTGTTTAAACATTAACATAATTTGTGTTGTAAAGTTTTGCATGCAAACAGACTCCAGCTCCAATGGCCACTAATAAGATACCTTTGAGTTTTTCAGTCAACCACAAATAATATCGGATTACTCAAGGAATACATAAATATATACATTTTTTTTTCTTTTCAACAATAAACAGAAAAACATTATCAGAGACTGTCATGTAAACAATTAACTTTTTTTAAATCAAAATAACTTTAATAAAAGTGGGCTGTCCCAAATGTTGGTTTTTGCCTGTTGTCGGGTGGGGACTATTTAAAGAAATTAGCTTACCAGGCAAAGTCTTTCTTTTAAGTGCCATCTCGTGGCCTTTCTTATTGCTGGCCTATGGGAAAATATACTTTAAACCATTTTTTCCTTGACCGAGCCACATCATTTTGAAGAATTTCTTAGAACTCAAGATTAGGTGACAATGTTTCCATTTCTTACAACCTTTGAAAGTTTGGAGATTTTAGTCAGACACGCAGATATGACCTTTTTATCGTCTGGAATCTTGTAATCATTGCATGTGACACCTCAGATCTCTTATGGTCACAACCTTCAGCAAAGCAGAAATCCTTCTGTCCCATAGCAAAATAAAATTATTAAAGCGAGTACAATTCATTAAAATAACTAAATATTAGTTCTGATGATTTGATGTATCATTTTAATTCCCTTATCACTGTTTTTGTGAGTGAAGAAGAAAGGAAATTTAGTCAGCTCTTCTATGTTTACAAGCGAGTGCATAATCGGAACATCCAGGACCTCAAATCTCGCGGAACGCGATTGCGCGAGATTTGGTAATTTCGAAATCCAGAATTGCAATGCTTCCGGCTTGACTGATAAAAGAGAAACTAGTCTGCTGTGTTATCAAAGTACCGAATACTGGATTTTGTTTCAAAAATCATCATGACAAAAAAAAGCCCAGATTTTAAACATGATGGCTCAGTACAGGTAAGAGCGATCTATGGGTGGAACTGTGTTATTTCTTTTGTTATTGAACGGTATTTTATGTCACGCAATTCATTGATGTATATGACCTAGTTTGATCCCAATTTATTTTGAATCATGGATAATTGTCTTAACAAATAATAGGCCCTCAATATAACTACCTCTTACAATGATTGTCCCTCAGAACAACTGGCCCATGTGATGTTCGGGCCCGGCTCCAGAACTTTTCAGGTCGGGCGGGGCCGAAGACTGAATTTGGCAAACGTTATAGGATGGGCAGGGGGCGGGGGTGGGTGCTCGGGGGGAGGGGAAAAAGATTCTAAAATGTCAAGGATGCGTTCTAAAAATGTTACTTTATAATTTTAATAAACTGACTATAAAAGTCTGGCCCCAATGATGATGCAATCTAGCCGAAAAAAACACACATCAGACCTTGACAATTAACTATTATGATAGTTAGCCCTTTGGACAGCTGACCCTTAAGATGACTGACCCTATGGACAGTTGACCCTTATCGTGATTGTCCCTTTGGACAGCTGACCCTTATGATGATGGCCCCTTTGGACAGCTTACCCATATTGGGATTGTCAGGTTGGACAACCGATCCTTATGTGGATTGTCTCTCTGGACAGCTGACCCATATGATGCTTGTCCCTTTGGACATCTGACCCTGATAGGGATTGTCTGTTTGGATAGCTGACCCTCATGATGAGTGTCCCTTTGGAAAGCTGACGCTTATGATGATTTTCCCTTTTGGCAACTGCCACTTATGATGATTGTCACAGCTAGCCCTTATTCGGATTGTCAATTTGGACAGCTGACCCAATCATGATTGTCCTTTGGACTGCTGACTCTTATGGAGATTGTTTATTTTGACAACTGATCCTTATGATGAGTGTCTCTTTGGACATCGGACTCTCATGAGGATTGTCAGTTTGGACAGTTGACACTTATGATGATTGGCAGCTAGTTCGTATGGCGATTGTCAATTTGGACATGTGACCCTTACGGGGATTTGTCCCTTTGGACGGCTGAACCTTATGATGATTGTTCCTTTTGATAGCTGATCTTGATGATGATTGTCACTTTGGACATCTGACCCTTATGATGATTGTCACTTTGCACAGCTGACCATTATGGGAAATTTCAATTTGGACAGCTGACCATTGTGATGATTGTCCCTTTGGACATCATACCCTTATGGGGATTGTCCCTTTGGAAAGCTGACCCTTATGGGGATTGTCAATTTGGACAGCTGACCCTTATGATGATTGTCCCTTTGGACAGCTGACGCTTATGATGATTGTCCCTTTGGACGTCTGACCCTTATGATGGTTGTCACTTTGCACAGCTGACCATTATGGGAAATTTCAATTTGGACAGCTGACCATTATGGGAAATTTCAATTTGGACAGCTGACCATTGTGATGATTGTCCCTTTGGACATCAGACCCTTATGGGGATTGTCCCTTTGGACAGCTGACCCTTATGGGGATTGTCAATTTGGACAGCTGACCCTTATGATGATTGTCCCTTTGGACAGCTGACGCTTATGATGATTGTCCCTTTGGACGTCTGACCCTTATGATGGTTGTCACTTTGCACAGCTGACCATTATGTGAAATTTCAATTTGGACAGCTGACCATTGTGATGATTGTCCCTTTGGACATCAGACCCTTATGGGGATTGTCCCTTTGGACAGCTGACCCTTATGATGATTGTCCCTTTGGACATCAGACACTTATGGGGATTGTCCCTTTGGACAGCTGACCCTTACGGGGATTGTCAATTTGGACAGCTGACCCTTATGATGATTGTCCCTTTGGACAGCTGACCCTTACGGGGATTGTCCCTTTGGACAGCTGATCCTTATGGGGATTGTCCCTTTGGACAGCTGATCCTTATGGGGATTGTCAATTTGGACAGCTGACCCTTATGATTATTGTTCCTTTGGACGGCTGACCCTTATGATGATTGTCCCTTTGGACAGCTGACCCTTATGGGGATTGTCAATTTGGACAGCTGACCCTTATGATGATTGTCCCTTTGGACAGCTGACCCTTATGGGGATTGTCAATTTGGACGGCTGACCCTTATGATGATTGTTCCATTTGATAGCTGACCCTTATGATGATTGTCCCTTGGGACAGCTTACGCTTTTGATGATTGTCACTTTGGACAGCTGACCCATATGAGAAATTTCAATTTGGACAACTGACCCTTATGATGAGTTTCCCTTTGGACAGCTGACCCTTATGATGATTGTCCATTTAGACAGCTGACCCTTATGATGTTTGTTCCTTTAGACAGCTGACCCTTATGATAATTGTCCCTTTGAACAGCTGACCCTTATGATGATTGTCACTTTGTACAGCTGACCCTTATGATGGTTGTCCCTTTGGACAGCTGACCCTTATGATGGTTGTCCCTTTGGACAGCTGACCCTTATGGGGATTGTCCCTTTGGACAGCTGACCCTTATGATGGTTGTCCCTTTGAACAGCTGACCCTTATGATGATTGTCACTTTGTACAGCTGATCCTTATGGGGATTGTCCCTTTGGACAGCTGACCCTTATGATGGTTGTCCCTTTAGACAGCTGATCCTTATGATGATTGTCCCTTTGGACAGCTGACCCTTATGATGATTGTCACTTTGTACAGCTGATCCTTATGATGATTGTCCCTTTGGACAGCTGACCCTTATGATGATTGTCCCTTTTGACAGCTGACCCTTATGATGATTCTCCATTTGGACAGCTGACTATGACGATTCTCCCTTCGCACATCTGGCCTTATGGTGATTGTCCCTTTTGACAGGTGACAGCTGACCCTTATGATGATTGTCCCTTTGGACAGCAGACCTGTATGATGATTGTCTCATTTGACAGCTGAGTCTTACATTGTTCGCCCTTTGGACAGCTGATCCTTATGATGATTGTCTCATTTGACAGCTGAGCCTTACATTGTTCGCCCTTTGGATAGCTGATCCTTATGATGATTGTCTCATTTGACAGCTGAGCCTTACATTGTTCGCCCTTTGGATAGCTGACCCTTATGATGATTGTCCCTTTTGACAGCTGACCCTTATGATGATTCTCCGTTTGGACAGCTGACTATGACGATTCTCCCTTCGCACATCTGGCCTTATGGTGATTGTCCCTTTTGACAGGTGACAGCTGACCCTTATGATGATTGTCCCTTTGGACAGCAGACCTGTATGATGATTGTCTCATTTGACAGCTGAGCCTTACATTGTTCGCCCTTTGGACAGCTGATCCTTATGATGATTGTCTCATTTGACAGCTGAGCCTTACATTGTTCGCCCTGTGGATAGCTGACCCGTATGATGATTGTCAGTTGGACAGCTGACCCTGTTGATAATTGTCTCCTTGATCGTCAGTGTCAATTTGGTCAGCTGACACAGGCATGAAATAATGATTTTGTTAATTTCAACTCTGCAAAATTACAAGATCTCTTAGCCTTCCTAATATATATTGATAACTGAAGTTATATTTTCCATGTAGTTTGATATTGAAATATGCAAGAGAAAAAATATTAGCACTCAACAAATTTGCACTTTTTTACTTTGTCATTGTGTTATGAAACAGTAATCGAGTCAAACTGCTCCGCATTTCTAAGCAGTACCACATTTTAATCATCAGAAATTACAGTATGACTTTTATCTAAGCTAACAAGTGGAGATTTGGTCAAGCTGTGTGCAGTCTTCCAGTGTACAAGACTGCAATACAGAATGCATTTTTGTGTTTAAACATTAACATAATTTGTGTTGTAAAGTTTTGCATGCAAACAGACTCCAGCTCCAATGGCCACTAATAAGATACCTTTGAGTTTTTCAGTCAACCACAAATAATATCGGATTACTCAAGGAATACATAAATATATACATTTTTTTTTCTTTTCAACAATAAACAGAAAAACATTATCAGAGACTGTCATGTAAACAATTAACTTTTTTTAAATCAAAATAACTTTAATAAAAGTGGGCTGTCCCAAATGTTGGTTTTTGCCTGTTGTCGGGTGGGGACTATTTAAAGAAATTAGCTTACCAGGCAAAGTCTTTCTTTTAAGTGCCATCTCGTGGCCTTTCTTATTGCTGGCCTATGGGAAAATATACTTTAAACCATTTTTTCCTTGACCGAGCCACATCATTTTGAAGAATTTCTTAGAACTCAAGATTAGGTGACAATGTTTCCATTTCTTACAACCTTTGAAAGTTTGGAGATTTTAGTCAGACACGCAGATATGACCTTTTTATCGTCTGGAATCTTGTAATCATTGCATGTGACACCTCAGATCTCTTATGGTCACAACCTTCAGCAAAGCAGAAATCCTTCTGTCCCATAGCAAAATAAAATTATTAAAGCGAGTACAATTCATTAAAATAACTAAATATTAGTTCTGATGATTTGATGTATCATTTTAATTCCCTTATCACTGTTTTTGTGAGTGAAGAAGAAAGGAAATTTAGTCAGCTCTTCTATGTTTACAAGCGAGTGCATAATCGGAACATCCAGGACCTCAAATCTCGCGGAACGCGATTGCGCGAGATTTGGTAATTTCGAAATCCAGAATTGCAATGCTTCCGGCTTGACTGATAAAAGAGAAACTAGTCTGCTGTGTTATCAAAGTACCGAATACTGGATTTTGTTTCAAAAATCATCATGACAAAAAAAAGCCCAGATTTTAAACATGATGGCTCAGTACAGGTAAGAGCGATCTATGGGTGGAACTGTGTTATTTCTTTTGTTATTGAACGGTATTTTATGTCACGCAATTCATTGATGTATATGACCTAGTTTGATCCCAATTTATTTTGAATCATGGATAATTGTCTTAACAAAGAATAGGCCCTCAATATAACTACCTCTTACAATGATTGTCCCTCAGAACAACTGGCCCATGTGATGTTCGGGCCCGGCTCCAGAACTTTTCAGGTCGGGCGGGGCCGAAGACTGAATTTGGCAAACGTTATAGGATGGGCAGGGGGCGGGGGTGGGTGCTCGGGGGGAGGGGAAAAAGATTCTAAAATGTCAAGGATGCGTTCTAAAAATGTTACTTTATAATTTTAATAAACTGACTATAAAAGTCTGGCCCCAATGATGATGCAATCTAGCCGAAAAAAACACACATCAGACCTTGACAATTAACTATTATGATAGTTAGCCCTTTGGACAGCTGACCCTTAAGATGACTGACCCTATGGACAGTTGACCCTTATCGTGATTGTCCCTTTGGACAGCTGACCCTTATGATGATGGCCCCTTTGGACAGCTTACCCATATTGGGATTGTCAGGTTGGACAACCGATCCTTATGTGGATTGTCTCTCTGGACAGCTGACCCATATGATGCTTGTCCCTTTGGACATCTGACCCTGATAGGGATTGTCTGTTTGGATAGCTGACCCTCATGATGAGTGTCCCTTTGGAAAGCTGACGCTTATGATGATTTTCCCTTTTGGCAACTGCCACTTATGATGATTGTCACAGCTAGCCCTTATTCGGATTGTCAATTTGGACAGCTGACCCAATCATGATTGTCCTTTGGACTGCTGACTCTTATGGAGATTGTTTATTTTGACAACTGATCCTTATGATGAGTGTCTCTTTGGACATCGGACTCTCATGAGGATTGTCAGTTTGGACAGTTGACACTTATGATGATTGGCAGCTAGTTCGTATGGCGATTGTCAATTTGGACATGTGACCCTTACGGGGATTTGTCCCTTTGGACGGCTGAACCTTATGATGATTGTTCCTTTTGATAGCTGATCTTGATGATGATTGTCACTTTGGACATCTGACCCTTATGATGATTGTCACTTTGCACAGCTGACCATTATGGGAAATTTCAATTTGGACAGCTGACCATTGTGATGATTGTCCCTTTGGACATCATACCCTTATGGGGATTGTCCCTTTGGAAAGCTGACCCTTATGGGGATTGTCAATTTGGACAGCTGACCCTTATGATGATTGTCCCTTTGGACAGCTGACGCTTATGATGATTGTCCCTTTGGACGTCTGACCCTTATGATGGTTGTCACTTTGCACAGCTGACCATTATGGGAAATTTCAATTTGGACAGCTGACCATTATGGGAAATTTCAATTTGGACAGGTGACCATTGTGATGATTGTCCCTTTGGACATCAGACCCTTATGGGGATTGTCCCTTTGGACAGCTGACCCTTATGGGGATTGTCAATTTGGACAGCTGACCCTTATGATGATTGTCCCTTTGGACAGCTGACGCTTATGATGATTGTCCCTTTGGACGTCTGACCCTTATGATGGTTGTCACTTTGCACAGCTGACCATTATGTGAAATTTCAATTTGGACAGCTGACCATTGTGATGATTGTCCCTTTGGACATCAGACCCTTATGGGGATTGTCCCTTTGGACAGCTGACCCTTATGATGATTGTCCCTTTGGACATCAGACACTTATGGGGATTGTCCCTTTGGACAGCTGACCCTTACGGGGATTGTCAATTTGGACAGCTGACCCTTATGATGATTGTCCCTTTGGACAGCTGACCCTTACGGGGATTGTCCCTTTGGACAGCTGATCCTTATGGGGATTGTCCCTTTGGACAGCTGATCCTTATGGGGATTGTCAATTTGGACAGCTGACCCTTATGATTATTGTTCCTTTGGACGGCTGACCCTTATGATGATTGTCCCTTTGGACAGCTGACCCTTATGGGGATTGTCAATTTGGACAGCTGACCCTTATGATGATTGTCCCTTTGGACAGCTGACCCTTATGGGGATTGTCAATTTGGACGGCTGACCCTTATGATGATTGTTCCATTTGATAGCTGACCCTTATGATGATTGTCCCTTGGGACAGCTTACGCTTTTGATGATTGTCACTTTGGACAGCTGACCCATATGAGAAATTTCAATTTGGACAACTGACCCTAATGATGAGTTTCCCTTTGGACAGCTGACCCTTATGATGATTGTCACTTTGGACAGCTGACCCATATGAGAAATTTCAATTTGGACAACTGACCCTTGTGATGATTGTCCCTTGGGACAGGTTACGCTTATGATGAGTGTCCCTTTGGACATCTGACCCTTATAATGAGTGTCTCTTTGGAAAGCTGACCCTTAATGTATTTGTCCCTTTGGACAGCTGACCCTTATGATGGTTGTCTCTTTGGACAGCTGACCTTTATGATGATTTTACCTATGGACTGCTGTCCATTATGATGATTGTCCCATTTGACACCTGACTATGATGATTGTCGCTTTGGACAGCTGACCTTTATGATGATTTTACCTATGGACTGCTGTCCATTATGATGATTGTCCCATTTGACACCTGACTATGATGGTTGTCTCTTTGGACAGCTGACCTTTATGATGATTTTACCTATGGACTGCTGTCCATTATGATGATTGTCCCTTTTGACACCTGACTATAATGATTGTCGCTTTGGACAGCTGACTATGATGATTGTCCCTTCGGACAGCTGACGCTTATGGGGATTGTTAATTTGGACAGCTGACCCTTATTATGAGTGTCTCTTTGGAAAGCTGACCCTTAATGTATTTGTCCCTTTGGACAGCTTACTTATATGATGGTTGTCCCTTTGGACAGCTGACCCTTATGATGATTGTCCCTTTGGACAGCTGACCCTTATGATGATTGTCACTTTGGACAACTGACCCTCATGGGATCGTCCCACTGGTCAGCTGACCCTTATGATTATTTGTCACTTTGGACAGCTGACCCTTATGATGATTGTTACTTTGAATAGCTGACCCTTATGATGATTGTCAATTTGGACAGCTGACCCTCATTACATCGTCCCTCTGGTCAGCTGACCCTTATGATTATTTGTCACTTTGGACAGCTGACCCATATGGGGAATTTCAATTTGGACTGCTGAGCCTTGTGATGGTTGTCCCTTGGGACAGTTGACGCTTATGATGAGTGTCCCTTTGGACAGCTGACTCTTATGATGATTGTCACTTTTGACAGCTGACCCTTATGGGGAATTTCAATTTGGACTGCTGAGCCTTGTGATGGTTGTCCCTTGGGACAGCTGACGCTTATAATGATTGTCCCTTTAGACAGCTGACTTTTATGATGAATGTCCTTTTTGACAGCTGACCCTTATGATGATTGTCCTTTTGGACAGCTGACCCTTATGGGGATTGTCAGTTAGGACAGCTGACCCTTATAGGGATTGTCCCTATGGACGGATGACTCTTAATATAAATGTCCTTTTGGTCAGCTGACTTTTATGATAAGTTTCCCTTTCGGACAGCTGATCCTTATGCGGATCGTCAATTTAGACAGCGCAGCGTTATGTAGACCTTCCGTTAGGTCAACTGACCCGTATAATGATTGCCCCTTTTGACAATTGACCCTCAAGATAAATGTCCTTTTGGTCAGCTGACTTTTATGATAAGTTTCCCTTTCGGACAGCTGACCTCTACTCAATGGGTTACCGTATTAAATGTCCAGTATTGATTTTTCTTGTTTGTGTAAAAGTAACTTATCATGTTTCATAACTTACATGTTTGCATAGTCAGAAAGATGTAATTTGAGCCATGAAGATTTAGTAATCAGAGTATCGTTATTCCGGATGTAATCAGATATCTCGCTGGTTTCCCGTTCGAAAGCCAGTTCAATTGTACAGTGTGGTAGCGTGTTTTACTTAAGCGGGCTGTGTCCAAGCAGATCCGTAAACGGGATTGGCTGATTAGGGGTATTTGTTGTTCTTTTATAGATGTATACGCTAACTGGGTTTTTCAGTATAAATAAAGCAGGTCACTGTACGCTGATGTAAAGAAAAGGAAAGATATAACACGTATCAAGGTTTATATTACCTTCTTTGTTGTTCAGATGGCTATTTTAAACAACGCGCAAAGCGACATTGATGTCTGTTTGGTGGGTTATGGGAATGATCTTGTCGTTCTTTAGGGAAGCAAAGATCCACCCTTCATAAGACCATGCGGCGACAACATTTGCAGAACTCGCTTTGGACTCCAGCAATTTTGCGTTCTTAAAGGTGAGATTTTCTCCAATAATAATAGACGTTCCCTTCAATTTCTGCCGTAGACGAACTGTTTGAAGTTTGTGTGTTCTGGCGACGAATTTGCTGATCGCAGGTCTATTAACTATGGGGGGAAAACTTCCCCATTCTGTGGGCTATATTGATATACCATTCCTGTATCTGCATCCCAAGATCACCGTTTAGCACTTTGAGGACTTTTTCTATGGTGGCCTTCCACGACTCCTTCCTGTCTGGATCGTGAATTCCATATATAGAATTTCTTCGAGTGTAGTTCTCCAGATCGTTATTTACAAAGATTGAACATGTAATGCGTGAACCGAGCTTCCTCATTTTTTCTTTATTTTTTTTATTTTCTTCCTCCAGACTCAACTTGCTTTGATTTAAATTTTCTACCGCAATTTATGCATCAAAGAATTTTCCCTCCAATTGTGTTGTCCTTGCTTCAAGCCTGTTCATAGTTCCTTGTACCTTTTCTAACACTGTGTATACAGTTTTTATTTCTTCTTGTATTCTTGCATTAATGTCTGCTTTTATTTCCTCAACTTTCTTGGTAAATATTTTTTCTGTAATTAGTTTGCCTAGTGTTTTCTCTATGTAGTCTTGCGATGCAACTTTATCAAATCTATTTGGTAAATTCTACAGTATTTCAGTAAAGTCAGAGACTCCTGTCACTGTTAGTTTAAACATAGTGTCTACTTTTGTCTCTGTTTGATTGCAGCTTGCGGCACTTGTGGTTTCTTTTGATGCAGTTTTCTTTTGATTGGAGTTTCTTATATTTGCTCAGGGCCACTTGATTCCTGTACTTGTTCATTTTCTAACTCACTATCGTTTCTTGCCTTTGCTTGTCGTTTAGACCTTGTTCCCGTGACAGGCATATCTATTTATATTTTAATTAATCGAGTTTATGTTCTTGATAGCAGAAGAAGTATTTATAAATATTTAAATATTAATAAATAGCTTACTGATCGACTATATCACCTGCAGTATATTGCACACACGATGGGTCAACGTTGAGTATATTCTACACCTGTACAGATGTGCACCAGAGCAAACCAGCTGTAAACACTGACACTGCTATGAATAGAAATGGCTGTTCGGGTTCGATAAATCTTATCTATTTCAAAAGTGAAGCAATATCCTACCTCCGGGTTGATCCTACCACTATCCTTTTTAATTTCCAAAAAAAGACACACACAAAAAAACACCGATTGCGAGTAGTAAAGTAGTAATAATACGTCCTATACACAATGTACAACGCGCATAACAAAGCTATCGGTTTCTCGCGTTGTGTCCACACATAACCAACCGTGAAAAAACGGTATTTTTTCTTAAATTATCATCTTTAATGACTCACAAACACTCCACAATGGTTGATGTGTTGTTTAGCAAACCATTCCTTCAATAAAACTACACATACTGTCATTTCCGTCCAGAGAATGTTAATTTTTTTTTTATCTCCAGGATTTACCGACACGTTTACACGTCAATCGTGACCTAGACCCTGATGATGAAAGTCCCTTTGAAGAGCTGACCCTTATGATGGTTGTCTCTTTGGACAGCTGACCCTGATGGTGATTTTTAATTTAGACAGCTGACCCTTGTAATGAATGTCCTATTGGTCAGCTGACCCTTTTCGGTATTGTCAATTTGGGCTGCTGACACCGGCATGAAACAATAATTTTGTTAATTTCATCTCTGCAAAATTACAAATCCATTAACCTTCCTAATATCTATTGATAACTAAACTTATATTATTTGCCATATAGATTGATCGTGAAATATGTAAGAGAAAAAATATTAGCACTAAGAAAATTTGAACTTATTTTTAATTTGTCATTGTGTAATGAAACAGTAATCGAGTCAGACTATTCAGTATTTCTAAGCAGTACAACATTTTAACCATCAAAAATTACAGCATGATCTTTATCTAAGCTAACAAGTGGAAATTTGATCAAGCTGTGTGCAGTCTTCAAGTGTACCGTACTTCAAAGCAGAATACATTTTTGTGATTAAACATAAACATTATTTGTGTTGCATAATTTTGCCTGCAGACAGGTGGCATACAATGCAGACAGGTGGCATGCAGACAGACTCTAGTTCCAATGGCCACTAGTAAGAATCCCTGGAGTTTTTCAGTCAACCACAAATGATATCGGATTACTCAAGGAATACATAAATATTTACATTTTTTCTTTTTCAACAACAAACAGATTTTTTTTTCAGAGACTGTCATGTAAACAATTAACTTTATTTGAAATCAAAATAACTTTAGTAATAGACGGCTGTCCCAAATGTTGGTTTTCTGCCTGTTGTGGGGTGGCGGCTATGTAATGAAATTAGCTTACCAGGCAAAGACTTTCTTTTAAGGGTCATCTCGGGGCCTTTCTTATTGCTGGCCTATGGGAATATATACTTTAAACCATTTTTTTCCTTGACGGCCACATAATTTGGAAGAATTGCTTAGAACTCAAGGCTGAGTGACAACGTTTTCATTTCTTACAACCTTTGAAACTCTGGAGATTTTAGTCAACCACGCAGATCTCAGCTTTTTATCGTCTGGAATCTTGTAAAAATTGCATGTGGCACCTCAGATCTCTTATGGTTACAACCTTCAGCACAGCAGAAATCCTTCTGTCTCATAGCAAAATAAAATTATCAAAGCGAGTACAATTCATTAAAAAACACTAAATATTAGTTCTGATGATTTGCTGTATCATTTTAATTCACTTGTCACTGATTCTGTAAGTGAAGAAGAAACGAAAGTAAGTCAGCTTTTCTATATTTACAAGCGAGCGCATAACCGGAACAACCCTTCCCCGCCCTACCAACCGCCGTGACCTTAAATCTCGCGGAACGCGATTGCGCGAGATTTGGTTATTTTGGTAGTCAAGAATTGCAATACTTCCGGGTTGCCTGATAAAAAAAGAAAAAAGTATGCTCTGTTATCAAACTACCGAATACTGGAATTTGTTTCAAAACTATCATGACAAAGAAACCAAAATGCCCAGGATTTAAACATGGTGGTTAAGTACAGGTAAGAGCGGTTTATGGGTGGAACTTTGTTATTTCTTTTGTCTACGGTATTTTATGTGACGCAATTCCTTGAAGTCTATGACCTAGACAATCTCTGTTGAATCAGGGAGAATTGTCTCAACAAAGAATAGCTCTTTAAAATAACTACCTCTTACAATGATTGTCCCTCAGAACAACTGACCCATGTGATGGTCAGGCCCGGTTCCAGAACGTTTTAGGTGGGGCTGGGCCGAAGACTGAATGTGGCATACGTTCAGGGTGCGGGGGAGGGGGCAGGGATCCGGGGGAACATGTTTTTAAAATGTCAAAGATGCGTTCTGAAAACGTTACTTTTTAAATTTTATTCAACTGACTCTGAAAGTCTGGCCTTTATGATGATTTTCCCTTGGGACAACTGACCCTTATGTTGATTGACCCTTATCATGATTGTCCCATGCACAGATAAACCTGTTGATGATTGTCTATTGGGACAAATGAACCTTACGATTATTGTCCCTTGGGACACCTGACTCTTATGATGATTGTGATTTGGACAGCTGATTTTTATGATGAATGTCCTTTTGGATAGCTGACCCTTATGATGATTGTCCCTTTTGGACAGCTGGCCCTTATGGTGATTGTCCCTTTGGACAGCTGACAATTATGACGAATGTCCCTTGGACAGATGGCCCTTATGATAAATGTCCCTTTGGACAGCTGACCCCTATGATGATTGTCCCTTTTGGACAGCTGACCCTTATGGTGATTGTCCCTTTGGACAGCTGATAATTATGATGAATGTCCCTTGGACAGCTGGCCCTTATGATGAATGTCCCTTTGGACAGCTAACACCTACGATGATTGTCCTTTTTATGCAACTGACCCGTACGATCATTGTCCCTTTGGACAGCTGACACTTACGATGATTGTCCCTGTGGACAGCTGACCCATATGATGATTGTCTCTTTGGACAGCCGACCCTTATGATGATTGTACCTTCGGACAGCTGACCCTTATGATGAATTTCCCATTGGACAGCTGACCCTTATGTTAATTGTACCTTCGGACAGCTGACCTTTATGATGAATTTCCCATTGGATAGCTGACCCTTATGATAAATGTCCCATTGGGCAACTGACCCTTATGATGATATATTCGTATTAAGCTAGACCATTTCTGTCTCCCGAGACGTTTATATAACATTCATTAACTATTTGAAGTAATGCAACTAAACTTTTTGTAATGAAAGTAAAATTGTCATGATAAACACAGTTTATTATACAAACCAAGACATGTAGTCGTGTGTATAGGTCAGTATTACAATTATGTAAATAATATTTCCGAAACTATTCAGTACCATTTCTTGTATTGTAGCCCTGAATTAAGCTGAAAACTTGCGTATGGCTTAATGGTCTAATGTTTATATGCAAAGCAGTGTTCGAAATGAGGCTTAACTCTTACTTGATTTTGTTATTTCTAATGGCAACCTTACTGGCTGGAAAATGTAAAGGCGCTACATGGCGATATCTTTAAGCCGAATAACGTACCGAAAGTCTCTGTGTAGTCTTATTATTTCCTTTATGATTTTTTCCGAAGGTGAAAGGAAAGGGCTGACGGTGGCGCGAATGGCTAAATTTGTGTCATATTCTTTGTTTCAGTTTACACCGGAGGTTTTCCAAGACTCCCTGGAGGGCGCTGCGAAGGATTCAACATGACTGTGGCTGAACACTAGGACAAGTAATTATCGTTTAATTATCCAGTCAAAGTCGAACACTCTGATCCGTAAGTATATTTCATATTATGTGGCGTAATGCTGTAATATGTCTGGGCCTAATTTGATGATCACCTATTAGATCTATCGGTCGTTCAGTTATGGTAGCGGAATGCTACAGGGTAGCATTACTGGACCGATTTTATCACTTGTCTATAGTTATAACAAGTAAATCAATATGGAATATTAGATGACTGCAGATAAATACAGTTGATCGACCCTGTATGAACAAATGGAGATATCCAGATAATTCACAGAGGAAACGACGTATTGTACCAACAAGTTTTCATTATCGGTTATCAGGTAACCTAATGTTATGCTCACCATCATTTGACGTCAGTTTGGTAAATGGCATAACTATCGTAGTGTATCTCAAAACATTAGTGCATTTTTATATCACCCAGAGTATCCAACTAGAGACAAAAACGTTATAGAAATAACAGAAATTTAGGCAATGTCAACTATGAAATTCATAGCCAACTAATACAACTGGCTGATATTTCGTCAATTTCTACAAAAATACAATGACAATATAAATTTGCACATACTTTTAGAAGAAAATATCATTTCCTGTCAGTTTGTTTAATTAAATCATTCAAAATTCTCTGAGAACACAGTAAACACTTGTCAAAACTAGTCATATGTTTTCACGCCCTATTTTGACTTAATACTTGTCCCAGCAAATGCTGCTATCTGGTTAGCCGAGGAATCTACGCCATAGGATGTGCTTACGACTAATTATAGTATAAGAAATCTTACATTTAAATATTTATATGGAGAATTGTGCCTCTTTAACACAACGTGACTGTTTTAGAATGCGTTTTGGGTATATGGTAGGAAGTGAATTTGTACGTTTGAGAATTAAAGGATATTTCTAAATAGAACTAGGTATAAACTGGAAGTTGTATTTAATGTTTCTTCTTCTTACATGTAGCAATCGACCAAACAGCAATCAAGTTTATATTGTCCGCTGTGGATGTCCTGATCGACGTGGCTGTAAATTGTCTTAGAATGTTAATCATGACTTTCTGACCTCCGCTGTTTACATTGACTTTTATTATAGATATTTATATCGCCACTCGAGTCTCAATGAGTCAAGTACCTGTGTCTTGGATGTTGTACTTGAAATCTTTTGGCCTCAGGCAAAGTATTATGCACTTGTCACTGAAAGTTAAAAATCTAGATTTTCAAAGCTAAAAAACATTAAAACTGATTTTGTCCCATGGATTTTACGAGTTTCTTTCTTAATGCTGAACTTGTTGTGTATAAAAATGCCCGAAAAAACAACAACAAAAAATACCAGAAAACAAATGATTAACCATGTAAATGAAGATAACATACGACTCGCTAGTGATTGTATACTAAACCATTAGATTAAGTCAGAACCAGATCAGCAGCAACTGCAGAGTGACTTTGACTCCCTGCATAAATGGTTAGAAAACTGTAAAAAAAACTTAGTACAAATTAAGATCTGTCATACAAAAAACAAACAGTATCAACAAAACGCTAATGGTTCCATTAATTTTATCGGAAGAAACTTGCGGCATCCATCCTGACAATGCATTTGCAAACAAAGGGTCCATTCGAACAAATATGGAATATTGTTCATCTGTTTAGGGTGTACAGTGTTAATGCAATATTCACAAAACTTGGTCAGAATGTTTGACTGTATGAAATCTTGAATGAGTTTGTAACTGGGACATGTTGCATATTCAGTAGAATAAAAACAACTCAATATAATTAATTGAAAGTGGTATCCAACATTTTGTTGGACCAAAGTTTTCTTCTCAAATAACCGAATATGACATTGTTACCAAAAGGGTCCTGCAAAATGCCGTTCATTGATGCTATATATCCATGTGAAAAAAGATGCAAACATATATTTCCTATCGAAGCCCCGCTGCAGAGATAAGTATTTTTAAATTAAGAAAATCCACGTGGTTTCTTACTTTTGAGATCACGTTATTTCGCCATTCAGGTTGTCTGCTCTGACGTCGACACTGATTGTTTTTTTTCTTATAGATCTGTAATTTATTCAGGCAAATAGTCACATGACCGTCATGTGAACCAAAGTTCTAAATGTGGTGGAAATCCCTAGCAATATTCTGTAAAATAACTTTTGATCCCCCGTGTCTGCTCAAGTTTAGCTGAATTTGATTTTATTGCTAGGGATGTTAAGAACTGTTGTTCACAAATTATTCTTTATCTAGGTGTGTTTTACAGATGGGCAATATGTTACGTCTAAAGAAACAGTATTATGTCGTGCTAACTTAACATAAAACACATCATATTTCGCCAAACTTCCTCAGAACTATAGCAAGCAGGGTGCCTAAAGTTGTTTTAAAGAATTTTGTACTATCGAAATAATGCTCCTAGGGGCGTGTCCATTTTCTTTAAATGTCTGTATTGGAAAGTCTTATCAGAACTACCTAAGCATTGATTTTTGGCATACATGTACCTTGTGTGGCACTGTGTCAAGGTTGTTTAAAAATATTGATCCGTCAAAACATTGCAGATATTCGCGTGGCCATTTTCCCTATTTGTCTTCAGAGGGTAACTTTGGAAATCTTCATGTCAGACACTACAAAAGGTAGAGCCTTGATATTTGGTCCCCAGTGCCATGGTTAATTTCCATATTATATGGCTATGTAGTAAAAGAAATGAAACCCATTCTCCCAATGTTATTTGTGTAACAATTATCTGGTACCAGTATGACTGGCCTGCAAAAATAAGCCACTCCATACTAACAACCTCCATACTAACAATCTAGTCTTAAATGCGTTTTATCAATCCAGGCATTGCTCCAGCTAGATTTCTGAGAGTGCCGGGTGGTGCTTTTTGCCAAAAAGTTCTCTACCAGCGCACAAAGTGTTAAATCGCCAGTCTTATGTCCCTGTCTCCTGACAAAGCAGTGTCACAATCTAGTCATTTTGAATTTCAAGCAATCACAATTCTTCATCAAGTGTATTTTTGGAAGAAATCAAAGAATATATCTAAAAAAAATTGCGGGTTTTTTGCGCTTTTGATGCAATAAATTCGTATCTGATACCGTCAGAATAGCATCAAAATGGCCACTGTTAAATCGACCTATCTGCTACTGAATTCATAATTCATGCAGTACAAAATATGGCGCTAAACAAACTTTAAAGATTAAGGATACTGCTATTTTTATTTAAGCTTTCGGAGCATTACGACCATTGTTATGAGTAAATAATGTGTACATTGTGGCTACTATTATGGCTTTGACTTGAGATCCGCACGTTTAAATTTTGCTTTGAACAGTGTCGCGATACTTTATTCTCTTGTCAACTTAAAGAGCGGTCAGTTATGGAAAGATATAAATAAATTAATAGCTGCTGTTGTTTTCTGGTAAATTACTAAACATTTAAAAGGAGCGATGTCTCAGTGTCAGCACATGAATTCTTAACCAATTAATAAACAAACATATCCTCACCTTTTTTATCGGAAATTAATGAGGGTATAAACATCATTGAAAGTCATTGTTTATCATGTATAGATATGCGACGATCGGCAATATACTTTTGTTTTTATTGTAAATTACAATAAGTCTATTGCTTCACCGAATATTAATTATCTTTCGGCTTTCCTGACGCTAAGCAACAGTATTTCGAGTTTAAGACTGGTGTAGGGTAGTCTTAACGATTTACGATTTTTTTGGTTGCGACTTCTTTCATAAAACGACTTCTTTCATAAAACTGCTCATAACTTTGGCTTATGTGTCTTTGTTAGTTTTTATAGCTAGTACGCTTGTTTTACTTGAATGCAAAAAATATCCGCATTTCTTTTACCCTTCATATTAATGAATTGCGGGTAGTGAGTACGGAATTTGGGGTGGTCTGTAAAGAGTTTGGGATAGTTTGGAGTAGTGTGGTGAAGAGGGATATGGAAATGGATTGAAGGTTAGAAAAACAACAACATTTTAACGAATTTGATCAAATAAGAATTAAAACATCTGCGAATTCCAAAAGTTAGAATTTGTTATCAAAATTTCTTTGTAGCGACGTTATCAATTCATTTTGTTTTCATCTGGCTAACATAAACTACCGATTCAAGATGAAACGACGCTTCTGGTTGGCGGAAATTCGAAGTATTGACAAACAACTTATAAACTTCAATATGCAAACGTTTTGCCGAGAAGTGTTTCAATTAAGATGCTACGTAAAATGAACAATTTTCGCCACCTTTTCGTTGTCTTTTGCCTGTATGACTCACCAGAAGATTTAAATGGAACGATTTAGATTAAGTTGACAATTGAATTTGATCGGATGAAATTCGAATGTTTTTGAAACTGGCATATGCAATTAATGCATCAAAGAGACTCTCGCCTGTAGCCGATACATCTTTCAAAGTCACAATGTTTCAGAACACGCAACCAGACTCATGAAAAAAGATGGTCCCTTATCGCGTATCTCGTCATGTGCATGCTGTTGTTTGTCTCACTTGACGCTCGAAGACAATGTGCTGTATGTGGCATTTTAACCATGTATTACCTGCAAAGTCAATCTCGCCCTCACAGAAAGCAATTTATCACATGGAACACTTGAAACAGTCTTACCTTTTGTTTGTCGTGTAAGCTACAACAATGTATTGAAAGCTGTATTGACTTATTCACCACCTGTTCTTACGTTTGCACCAACGCTGACATTTATTAGTTATTGACGAACAATAAACTGATGTTGTCAAACACAACGTTGATATAAAAATGGACTCAAAACAAGAAAAACCTCGTTCACTGCTCTGGATTTATAATCTTCACAAAACACCATACAAGTCACGATTCATAGCCAATGCTAGCTCCAGCACCACCACGTCCAACCACCATACATATTATGATTCATAGCCAATGCTAGCTCTTACACCATTACTTACAAAACACCATATAAATCATGATTCATAGCCAATGCTAGTTGTAGCACCACCACTCACAAAACACCATGCAAGTCACGATTCATAGCCAATGCTAGCTCTAACACCACCACTTCCAAACACCAAACAAGTCACGATTCATAGCCAATGCTAGCTCTAGCACCACCACTTCCAAACACCCTACAAGTCACGATTTATAGCCAAAGTAAGCTCTAGCTCCACCACTCACAAAACACCATATAGGTCACGATTCATAGCCAATGCTAGCTCTAGCACCACCACTTACAAAACACCATACAAATCATGATTCATAGCCAATGCCAGCTCTAGCACCACCACTCACAAAACATCATAAATGTCACGATTCATAGCCAATGCAAGCTCTTGCACCACCACTCACAAAACACCATACAAGTCACGATTCATAGCCAATGCTAGCTCTAGCACCACCTCTCACAAAACATCATAAAAGTCACGATTCATAGCCAATGCTAGCTCTAGCACAACCACTCACAAAACACCATACAAGTCACGATTCATAGCCAATGCTAGCTTTAGCACCACCACTAACAAAACACCATACAAATCAAGATTCATAGCCAATACTAGCTCTAGCACCACCACTCACAAAACACCATACAAATCAAGATTCATAGCCAATGCTAGCTCTAGCACCACCACTCACAATACACCATACAAGTCACGATTCATAGCCAATGCTAGCTCTAGCACCACCACTCACAAAACACCATACAAGTCACGATTCATAGCCAATGCTAGCTCTAACACAACCACTCACAAAACACCATACAAGTCACGATTCATAGCCAATGCTAGCTGTAGCACCACCACTCAAAAAAAACACCATACAAGTCACGATTCATAGCCAATGCTAGCTCTTGCACCACCACTCACAAAACACCATACAAGTCACGATTCATAGTCAATGCTGGCTCTAGCACCACCACTCACAAAACACCATACAAGTCACGATTCATAGCCAATGCTAGCTCTAGCACCACCACTCACAAAACACCATACAAGTCACGATTCATACCCAATGCTAGCTCTAGCAACACCACTAACAAAACACCATACAAATCAAGATTCATAGCCAATACTAGCTCTAGCACCACCACTCACAAAACACCATACAAATCAAGATTCATAGTCAATGCTAGCTCTAGCACCACCACTCACAATACACCATACAAGTCACGATTCATAGCCAATGCTAGCTCTTGCACCACCACTCACAAAACACCATACAAGTCACGATTCATAGCCAATGCTAGCTCTTGCACCAACACTCACAAAACACCATACAAGTCACGATTCATAGCCAATGCTAGCTCTAGCACCACCACTCACAAAACACCATACAAGTCACGATTCATAGCCAATGCTAGCTCTAGCACCACCACTCACAAAACACCATACAAGTCACGATTCATAGCCAGTGCTAGCTCTAGCACCACCACTTACAAAACACCATACAAGTCACGATTATTCTTAGCCAATGCTAGCTCTAGCACCACTACTTACAAAACACCATACAAGTCACGATTCATAACCAATGCTAGCTCTAGCACCACCACTTACCTGTCGTAAACTTATTACTTCTCGTTTGTAATCACGTTGTTACATATTTTGAAAAAGTGTATACAAACTAATAAAATGGTCTATAAACAGCCTTTTCTTACACTTAAGAATAAGTTTATTCAAGAATTATGCACGAATTCTCCAGTACAGGGGCAACATGTTGTAACGTGTGTAAGCAAACTGTTGGACACCACACAAAAGGCTTATTTACAAAGCACCTTAAATGTGTCCTTGCATGCACAGTCTTGTTTCTTCTTTGTCAGGATAAGTGTGTATCACGTGCACCATGAATCCGAAAGGCTTGTGACATAGTTGCTGAACTGTAATCATCTTCTTAATGAATACGTCTTTATTTTAACATGCATTAAAATCTAAAAACAAGGAAGGTTCCCATTTCTCTTTGGAAATAAAATTGACATAAAAATAAGCAACATGCATTTTCATGCATAATGTCAAATATAGCATTTCGAATTTTTATACACTATTGGTTAGAGGACATGCAAATATAAATTGATAATGCATTCAAAATAATAGTATTTTTCGTTTGCATTATTTTAAAAAAATATGCGCGTGCCACTTTAGATGATTTTATGTCAGATTTATATGTTTGTTTATTTACATATTTTGTTTTGCACACTGCATAAAGGGCGCTGCGCTTTAACGCGGACACCAATTATTGTGGCCCATATTTAGCTGCGCTGAGTCGATTTCTGACATATTTATGTGTGCATATCTTTGTGAGGATTTTACAATTTTTTTATTAATAATAAACGGACTACATGTAGCAAGGAACATCAAGGGAAGTAACTCCGTTTTTCCATTATTTTTTTTGTTACCCGCAAATTCGGTACCAAATTGTAACCCCAAACCTGACCTTCTCTGACGCGTTTTTAACGAGGTTTTCGATTGGCTGGATGAAACAATCAACCAATGAGAAAAGGTAAGACATCTTTCCATCGGAGCACGGGGGTTTACCATTAAAACAATTCGGAATAATAGTTTTGGCGAAAAGTGAAAATATCATCGTAGTGTTAAAATGCAAAACCTTCGTGCTCCACATTAAAATAAGGCTTATTTTATCGATTAATCATTATGCTCAAAAGAAACAGTAAAATTTATGTATAAAATGGACGTATTAAGTGTTAATTAACAAATAACACACATGAGTAAAAACGGACAAATTTGCCGATGCGGTCCAACAGTCTACATCACCACTGTTCGATTTTGGCGGGAAATTATATCAGAGAATATGATTGGGCAATTCTAAACATTTTTGTTTTTGAATTAAATGTACTTATCAATGCAATGCTATGATGCAGTATTCCTTATATTAAAATTACATATTTATTCATAAAATCGTAATAATGTCATAGATTATTCACTGATTAATAATTAATCACGATGCAGTTTCAGGTGAATATCGCTCATGAATATTGTTTTATAATCGTAGTGTCTAGTGCCGTGCCAGTAGGGTTAAATAAGAAGTACTTATTTTCTTTCTGAATTCAAAAGCATGGTTGTTTTGTGTAAAAACATATTTAGATCTTCGAAGTTGCTCTGTGATGACAGGTTCTTGAAGAGACAGGTTGAATGCGTCTTCAATGTACCTTAAACCACAAAGAGTTAGTTTTAAACCATGTAAACATTTGGGCAAATGAAATTCTTTGTTGTCGATAATAGTCCATCTTTTTTTTCGTTTTCAGTAATGAAGCAAAAACAAATCCTTCATTTATTTTTTAAATATTTGTGTTTGTATTTTATTACATCACAGACTGTATAGAACTGTTTTATAATCTAACCGGTTTTGGTAAAAAAAGTGAACAAATACTGTGTTCTTTTATTTCTTTCTTTCTTTTAATCTTGAAAAAACATGTATAATGTGTAATAAAATTTGCACAGAAACACCACATTTTGTTGAAAATATTTCTAATTATGGATAATATTTTTTCTAGACAGAAATACAAACTGAAGTACAAACTTTTATTTTAATTACCAGCATATTTTGTTATTGATGAGTAATTTCATATTGTATTAAATTAGACAAACAATTTTAAGTTAAAAGATAAAGGTATACACTAGAAATATATGTTTTCAATTGCAAATGCCAATTTCAACAAACAGTTACTTAACGTGTGTCCTAATAATATTTAACTATGATGCATTGGCTCTTGAATTGTCAGTGCAATTACCCAATGAACATTGTAACATTTATGTAACTATTGAACAATTATTAAAAAGTTGTCAATTAATTATAATCATTGAATATACTTTCCATTTGACAAATTTTAAAGTCTCTAATTTGTTATAAATAAGCAAAATGTGATATAGACAGATCTTATATCTCATGGTACTGCAACAATAATCCAGATTGTGAGTACTGTATCCATTTTCTTAATGCAAAAATCTTTTACTGTTTATAAAGACATCACCAATCCTTTCAAAATGTCAGAAACTGAAGAAAAGATAACCTGCTCAGTGTAACAAATCTACATAACTTCTGAACCACAGGTCATATTATTTTTTGTATCATAAAGCTTCAACTAGCTTTTCATCCTATTCTTTGTTTTAACTCTGAGCCTGAGCCTGCTATGCAGGAATTGATCAAGCGTAGGCAACAAGTGAAGATTCAGATCAGCTAGCATTAGCTGCGTGCTGTCTGATTAGAATTTACACTTTTTGATGCCAACTCATTATAAAGTGATTCTTAATTTTTACTAAAGATAAAATGTTAGCAATTAATTAATAATTAGAATTGATTATTAATAAATGTACCAAGACAAGGGAAATACTCATCTAGAGTAAGATGGAGTCCTGGTGTTATCAAGCATACAAAAAGCTCCCCAGATATTCATCTGTTGGGCAGGACGCCATCTTTCCGCGGATCTTTTCAAAATCTTAACACGGAATATCACACCTTTGTCTTCTTACTACGCTCAAGCAAAAATACTTCCCCAACTGAAAAGGTTACATTTTGAAAAGAAAAGAAATACAGAAACATTTAGAAACAACCTTATCAAGATTGAAATTGTTGATAAAACAAGTTCTTTGTTATTTTAAAAAACTATTTGATTGAAGATACTGAAAACTTGTTAAAACTATCTTAACAACCAAGTCTTTATGGTCGCGTATGGTGCTGGAACAAAAACAATACCTAATGTGGTTGTAACAGGACATCATTAACAATAGAAGATGAAGATTTGTGTCCAAACTGTGCCAAAATAGAGTTTGCGAACACACTGTAACTATTTACACAATTATAGAATGCACCAAATATGTCATCTCCAAATAGAATATTTGTAGTTACATACCAAACTTACCAATACATAGGTTTAAGTGATATTCAAACAATTTACTCTTGAACGATTCTTCAAGCGATTTAGGGACGGGAAAGTGATGGCAGATGTTTTGTCCAGCCCTTCTTATAACTGGATGCGAGGAATATCCCCTGAAGCTGTTTAAACATACACATATTGTATTACAAAAAAGTATGTATTAAATTCAAGTATTTTATGTGACTCAGGAAGAACCACAAAAGCATCAAAAGTCATCAGGGGTATATTTTATTTTTATGAATACACTAAAGTGACACATGTATCATAATATGATCAGTATAGCAATGTCCAGCTATGTTGGTGGAGGTAGACCCGAGACATGTATCTGGATAGATTAACCGGCACACACAGCTGCAATTCAGCTGGAAGACTTTCTGACATAAGTTCTTCGCCCTGACTAGAGGTCAAACCCATACAGTAAAAACTGCACAGTCAGTGGAGTTTCAATTTTACAACTCGACCACTTTCACACTGGAATATCTTAACATAATACATGTTTACATCAATTGGAACTCAAACCCACATGTGCTTTAGGTAGCCAATGTCAAACACCTTGTTCAAATGGTGAATTTTGCCTGCTATCCGCATTGCAATTTAAAACTATATTTTGTTCAGAGAAAAGGAACTGAAGTTATGAGAAAAGTTATAATGATTCATCCTGTTTTACTTAGGGCTGGGACCGATCAATTGATAGGACTAGATGACTAGATTTTCGATTACTTTTTTTTCTATTAGTTAGTTTGTTTTTGTTAAAACTTGTAAACATATGAGCAATACACTGTCTCGTATTATCTCACCTACTTTATATTATCCTCTGCTCTCGATGATCATGATCCACTCATTGCAATTAGGGTTTACCCCCTTGCCCTCCAGTAGCCCTCAAAGGAGTGAGAAAGTCTTTTAGGTCAAATAGTCTTGACTAAAGATGCAGCTTAAGATATTGTATGTACTCCTGTGCGATGGACTGCATTTGGATAACTTATATGACCAATATTGTATAAATCAGAGGCATAAAGTCTACATCTTCAATCACATTCTTTTTGTATAATGTTGAAGTTAATCACTAAAGTATTGGTGCATGAATCTTCAGTAAGAATCATGCTAGCTAAATGTAATCATTAAAATGTGAACATCTGTCCTCTCACACTATTTCATTATCGATGAAATATATAAGACATATTGTATGGTTGCCCTAAGGATAGGCTACTAAGTACAGACTTACACACCACTTATGTTTTTATGTTTATTATTTAAATTATATAAATAATATCCCTCTTTTGGCCCTGTTCATTGCATATCCCCCTCCTTTGTTATACCCTGTTATCTGCATGTCAAATAGAAAATGTGGAATTTCACATTTTATAGTGCTTGATACAGTGTTGATTTTTTATCTTCATTAGTACATTCCATTTGAAGTAAAGTTGTACTTATTATATTTCTGAAAGAATTTCAGGAGGGTTTTTTGTATGCAGTTTTTCCCCACTATCTTGTGTGTGCATGAAGACATCATTTTTATCATTTCAGAGTAGTTTACAAGTATACAGATAGAGGTTAAATAATCTCAAAGGGACTCTTTCAGTATTAACTGTAAAATTTTCATCCGGTTTTATTATGATTGTGACTTACAATATAATATTGAAACATTTCATCATAATATTCTCATTATCTCAAAAGGATGCCTCTTTAAACCAACTTTTACTCCGAATAGGATTTTTTATTAAAGCTTTTTTTCATTGAATTTGGACTTCATAAATACGATTAAGAATATTTTCTGATAATATTTCTGTGTGTCATCCTATATAATTGCATACTTTTGGTATACTACAAATGAAGTCAAATTTAAAAACTAATTTAAAGTAGATTATTTTTAATATTACCACAATAAATAAGGATTAAATTAATTATTTCAACTTCAGTTTGTTTCTTTGTGAATATTTTTACAGCGTACTTGCCCTCTACTATTGTATAGTCTTAAATAGGAATATCTTTTTCTATATTTTTATATGTAATTTTAAATTTATATTTAAAATTTTTTAATTGATCCTTTTTCTTTCAGACTAAATAGACAGGAGACGAAGTTCTTGAAACTGCAAGTTGGAATGTCATGTTGAAATTTAAATAAATTTTAAAATATTTTAGCTTTGTGTTTTTATTTCTCAGATAACATTCCCAATAATTTGAGGTAAAAAATATTATCCCTTACAAATTTCTTTCTTCGTTAAGTCCTGGACAAGTTTAAATCACACTTACCAAAACTTTTACTTTGAAGAAAAATAATAAAAAACATTAAGAACAATTTAATAATTCTAAACATACATAACCCTAAAACATAACTCTTTCAAATATGCATCATGCTTATGAAAATTGCATTTTCTAAACTTTTTTAATATATCCATATAATCAAATACTATATTTTTAATTAAGGCATCTGAAACTGCTTTCCTACTATAATATTGTTTGAATAATGTAAAAGTTGGTAAATCTGTCATAAAACCTCTCTAATTGAGATGAATGCATTATGAACAACATTGACATACCAGGTACGGATTTTTCAGACATAAATGAAAAAGGGCCATTAAACTAGCATTTTTGTAAAACATCGTTAAAAACGACTATAGATATGTGGACAAGCTAAACTGTTTTTTTATTTCTTGGATGGGAAATAATATAAGTGCCACATTTCAGCTTTCTGTCATTAAAAATAAAACAAATCGATGTTCCATGCTACTACAGGTTTACGATTGGGATGAGGTTCTCTATAAGCTTGAAAAATAACATGAGCAGTTCACGTCGCATTCTGCAAAGGGCACAAGACCGTAAGTACATGTGCCCTCAAAGATTTAAACACGCTCTCTAGGTCAAGGTCACATTCAAGCCTTAAGGTCATTGCCTCTATAGAGCCATTTGTCAATTCCAGTTAATTAAGATGAGATTAGACAAGCTATTTGTGTATACCCAATGGTTGTTGGTTCACTGTTTAAATAATAAGTTAAAGCGACATCTCATAATTAAAATAATACAAGTGTAACTTTGTCATATGTAGGTGTATAGATAAATTTTGGCTAGATGTTTTTTCAGTGATCCAGCTGCTGAATAGAACCTTATAAGACTTTATGTTATTATTAATTTCAGTTTCGTCCGTGTATACCACCCAAGATGGCGAAAGCGAAGCGCCCAGAAGAAACTAATTGGTACCAGTGTGTCCGGCTCTTAATGGGAGGTGGTAGACTGATTTTGAAGGAAGTATTGAAGCAGTGTTACGAATCTGGAACGATAGATGAATTTTTAAACTATAAACAAAACAAAGACATTCTTGATGATTTATTACATAAAAAACACATTTTAAACAAGACTCAGTGGGACCAATTGTTTCCGCACGCGGATATTGATAAATTAGTCATTTCTCTTCTGTCATGTATCATATTGCACTGCGTCATACAGCCAAACTCACCACAAAGAACAGCAGTAGTGGATATAAGAAATCTTAGGAATAGCATGTTTGGACATACATCTACTGAATCGATGACCAAAGATGAATTTGAAAGAAACTGGAAAAAAATTATTAAAACGTTTTCTAAAGCTCAGCAAGATTTTGGATTGAACATTTCCCTTAATGAAGTTATTGATAAAATACAAAAGGAGCAGGTAGTTAATGTTGAACTTCTGAAGGAGCTTGAAGCTTGGAAACAGTTTGATGCTGGTTTGAAGCAAGAACTATTATATGTCAGGGCTCGAGTGTCTAATCTTGAGGAAAAGGTTGAAGATATCCATAAACATGAAAAAAGACGAACATTTGATGACAAAGGTAACATTTATTGTATCTTTCATATTTTTGTATAGAAAAATAAATTCCATCCAATGTATGGGTTTATAATTTGACTGTATTTGCCAGTGGGTGTGTATGAAATGGTATGTTTGGAATTTTTTATGTTGACTGTTGTATAATAATGGATGTGCATGGGTGTGGTTAGGTGTATGGGTTTGTGTGTAGATGGAGGTGTGAAAATTTATATGTGTTTATACTGACAGATGAGTACGTATACAGTCGAACCTCCATTATTCAAACTCGTTTTCTTTTCAAAACCGGGTATTATTCGAAGTTATTGGTCTGTCCTGATTCTTCCCCTAAATAATTTAATGTATAAAACATCTAATTATTTATTTGCAATAGTAAAAGTTTCGGCATTATTTTATGTCAATTTTGGCCCTAAAAATACAGTTTTAATGGTTTCTTCACAAATATTTTTCAAGGCCCACTCTCGTCACCGGTCAACCATTGTGTATTGTCACCTGTCAAACTCCGAAAGGAGGTTAAACAAGGAACATCGATGTTTGGCTTCGTTAATTGTTGGTCAAAATTGTTAATGGGATATTACACATTAATTAGTTAAGTGGACGCATTTTGAATTATTCCGACTCATATTACGACTTGGTGATCCGGACAAATTCGAATAACCGACTGTAGCTGTACATATTGACCAATGGATAAATGGGTATGTTGGTAGATGTGTCTGTTAATGGAGGGAAGTGTATATTGAAGGATGGGTGTGCATATTGTCCTATGGGAGCTTATGAGTGAGTGTTTATATAGACCTGGATGTATCCATGAATGTGTATGCACATTGATAGTGTAAATTGTTTCTATGATTAGAGACACGGTGACACAGTCAGAGGAGCATAATTTTCATGCGACTATTTCTGCTACTGAATTAATCTTTTCTAGACTACTTAACATGGCGTTAATCAAACTTTAAAGATTTATTGCAAGTCTTTCACATTTATATTTCGGAGCACTTAAGCCATAGGTACGAGTACACAGTGAAACTTGCAGCTACCATTACGGATTTGACTTTATGATAATTTAATGTAACTGTGTTCAGCAGGTCTGTGCTGGACAGATTGCAGACATCCAGGTCAATCTTTGTCGGAATGTGTCATGTGTGACCTGGAAATATACAATCTGTCCAACACTGAACCACAGAACAGAGGTAAAAGGATAAGGGGTGTCAGGCACATTAGCCGTCTCCGGTCTTCTGTTTGTGTTTGGTCGGCATCGAGCTCATATATTTATGTCTCGATAGATGTGTGTATGTATGTATAAATGTCTCAATGGATATGTGTATCGATGTGTTGAGTCTCAATGGATGTGTCTGGATGTATTGATGTCTAAATGGATGTGTGTATGGATGGATTGATTTCTCAATGAATTTGTGTATGGATGTTTTGATTTCTCCCAATGGATGTGTTTGGTGTACTGATGTCTCAATTGATGTGGTGTGTAGGAATGGATTGATGTCTCAGTAGATGTGTGTATAGATGGATTGATATCTAACAATGGATGTGTATGATGTACTGATGTCTCAATTGATGTGGTGTGTATGGATGGATTGATGTCTCAATGGATTTGTGTATGGATAGATTGATGTCTCACAGTAGATGTGTGTATGGATGTATTGATGTCGCAATGGATGTATTGCTGTCTCAATCGATGTGTTTGGTGTACTGATGTCTCAATTGATGTGGTGTGTATGGATGGATTGATGTCTCAATGGATTTATGTATGGATGGATTGATGGCTCACAGTAGATGTGTGTATGGATGTATTGATGTCGCAGAGGATGTATTGCTGTCTGAATCGATGTGTTTATGGATGTATTGATGTCGCAGTGGATGTGTGTAAGGAATTTTTGATGTCACAATGGATGTACTGATGTCTCAATGGATGTGGTATTGATTTAATGATCTCTTAGGGGATGTGTGTATGGATGTACTGGTGTAACAATGGCTGTATGGATGGATGGATTGATGTATCAATGGATTTGTGTATGGATAGATTGATTTCTCAATGGATGTGTGTATGGATGGATTGATGTCTCAATGGATGTGTGTGTGAATTGATTTCTCAATAAATTTGTGTATAAATGAATTGATTTCTCAATGAATTTGTGTATTAATGGATTGGTGTATCAATAAATGGAGTATGAATGGTTGTTTATATTTGTCAGTGATTAGGTGTTTCAATTGCTGGTTTATCGGGGTGGTTTATTAAGGGATGTTTGGGCGAATGGATGTTTATGAACGTATAAAAAGATGGAGTTATATAAATACCTGAAAAATATTTGAAAATAAAAAAAAACATTTATAACTGAACAAAACTTTTAAAAGAATTCAATGTAAATTGCATTTATTTATTTATCTTCATTTGAAGCCAATTCTTTTTGGCATTTAAAATTTGTTTGCATCAGCAAGTCAACATAATATGTTTCCTTTCAGTGTCATACACAGTGTTACAAGATGTAAAAAACAGTATTTCGTTAAACAGTCCGTTGACATTTTCTAAGTTGTTGCTGCATGTTCATTCACTGTCTATAGAGGATGCCAGCCAGAAATAAGTTATTGAGTGCTGCATTCCATTACAAAGCTATACATTGTAAACTTAAAAATAATTTTGACCATAGTAGTGTATTATCAGCAACGGGTGCTTGAAGTTTAGGGTTCGATCCAGAGTAATACAAAGTGTAGAGCCTAACTTGCCCTGCTTACACACTGGGTAAAGTGGAGTTCCTTGATTGGTAGGCCCATTATCACGTTAATGTGACACTGTGTTGGGTGTTCCAAACAGATTTTGATGAGATAATACAATCCAACAAATAAATGCTATTTACTAGCACTGACTATTACATCATTATGCTTATCAAGAACAAAAGCTAGTTTATGCCAAAAATCTGTACTTCTTTTAAGTGATACAATCATTTTTTTATTTCAGGTTGGTCTGAACTACAAGACTTTCTGGTTAACCGCTACAAAATCTTGATTAAATCTCCAGTTACTGCCGCTCCCCCTTTAACGCATGAGACTGAAATCGATGACATTTATGAAGAACCACAATTAAAGCGGGTTAACCACAAAGCTCTTCGGAAGCAGTCATCTGACAATGATGAAAAATCATTAAGTCTTAAGGATATTTTCCTTCACGATGAGCATAAATGCTACAACATCTATGTCACTGGAGATGCAGGTATCGGGAAAACATCGCTTTGTAAATTCATTCTGTCATCTTGGTGTAAGACTCGTCAAAACGAAATCAATAATGATTTGAATGATTTTGAGTCGGCTCTGAAGCAGTTTGATTTTCTTTTTTACATCTCACTGAGACATGCAATTGGCCAATTCGACATTGAGGAAATGATAGAGTCTCAGCTTCTCAAGCATTTTGTACCAAATAGTAAAGTACTAAGCGGGTTGGAATCAAAGTTTGTTCTGCAGGAACTATTCAAACTTTTTGCTGAAAAATGTCTGATCATACTCGATGGCTTAGATGAATGGACGGCACACAAAAAATCAACCGATCCGTCCATTAGTAACGGAGTTCCAATGAGAAATCCTTCACTGAAATATACCATAATGACATTTACGCGGCCATGGAAACTAGAAGAGTTGCGATTGAAGGACTCCGAATGTGATAGGCAAATCAAGATAACTGGGGTTAAAGACATCTCAGCATTTGGAGGGAAGTTGATTTCTTATTTCAACAAACAGGAAAAAACAAATATGAACTACGCCGATTTTGATATGCGTTTAAAAGAAGCTGGTCTTGTTGAAATGCAGAAGACGCCATTTCTCTTCAAGCATCTTATCTGTTTGTGGTTTAACAATAAGAAATTTGGAAAGTCAAAGACAGACATCTACACCAGTATGCTTGAATTCTGGTTTCAGATAGCCGAAAAAAGAGAGGGTGTGAGGCATGTCAAACATCAAATTGACACTTCTATCACAACACCAAAAGTTTTCAAGAAATATTGGAAATGTGATAGTTATAAGACTTTGCTAATGGCTGTTGGGAAATTGGCATTTGAAACATTAATGCACAGGAAAGGAATGCAGTTAGTGTTTGACTCATCAGAGGAACACATTGTTACTGAAGATCAGATGAGCATATGCCTTAAAGTCGGTATTCTTACACAGAATATTATTCCAGATATGATTTCTGAGAAGAAAGACATTTCGTTTTCTCACAAAACATTCCATGAATATTTTGCTGCTTTGTATATGGGATGGCATGGCAGCAATCCTGAAAACATTGAATCCAGAATAATAGACATTAACCTGTCTGACATGGAAGAATTCTTTGTATTTCTAAGTGGGATGTGGCCTGCTGCATTCGAAAGACTAATAGAAATACACCAGGAAAAAATGTGGGACAAAGATTGCTATAAAAGTTTGGAAACGTTTCTTGTAAATAATCCAGTACAAGATTTGGTAATAAAATGTTGCAGAGAAAGTCTTAAACAAAATCGCATCTGTCCAAAAGTAAACTTAAGGGACATTAACTTCTGGCGTTACCTTTCCAAATATCAGAAGTTAAGCAAAGATGCCGTAAGCTTATTGTCACGTATGCATCAACAACAACTCATACCAAACAGTGATTTTAGTATTGTCGATTTGTCAAATCTAAAAAAACTGAAAGGTATTACTATTTACCAAATGGATGGCCTGGAGTTGCATTTAAGCCCAGCCACTGAGAAGTGCTATCTAGATTCCATTGAATTGTCTTATCACAAGAGCATAGTGCCTCTGATGGAAAGTGTGTCAAGCATGAAAGGACTAAGATCTATAAAAATGAATAGGATTTACTGCAGAGAACATGATATAAATAATTGTTTCCTGAATGTAGATTTGTCAAAGCCGCATGACCTAAGATGTGTTAAACTGTCTGAAATATCTGCCATGGAGATGTGGCTGAGCCCAGCTACCAAGAAGCTCAATCTTAATAACATTAAATTGTTAAAACACAATGGAATAGTGTCTGTGATGGAAAGTGTGTCCAGCATGAACGGACTAGAATCTATAGAAATGGAGACTATTTACTGCAGAGAACATGGTACAAAAGAATGTCTCCTAAATGTAGATTTGTCAAAGCTAGATAAGCTAACAGATGTTAAACTGTCTGACATATCTGTCATTGAGATGTGTCTGAGCCCATCCACCAAGAAGCTCAAACTTAAAAACATTAAATTGTTAAAACACAATGGAATAGTGTCTCTGATGGAAAGTGTTTCCAGCATGAAAGGACTAAGATCTATAACAATGGAGACTATTTACTGCAGAGAACATGATGCAAATAATTTTTTCCTGAATGTAGATTTGTCAAAGCTGCATGAGCTAAGATATGTTGACCTGTCTAACATATCTGCCATGGAGATGTGCCTGAGCCCATCTACCAAGAAGCTCAAACTTAATAACATTAAATTGTTAAAACACAATGGAATAGTGTCTCTGATGGAAAGTGTGTCCAGCATGAAAGGACTAGTATCTATAACAATGGACACTATTTATTGCAGAGAACATGATACAAATGAATGTTTCCTAAATGTAGATTTGTCAAAACTGCATGAGAAAAGTTGGGTTACTCTGTCTGGCATATCTGTCATGGAGATGTGTCTGAGCCCAGCCACAGAGATGCTTAGTCTTTATAACATTAAATTCTTAAAACACAATGGAATAGTGTCCCTGATGGAAAGTGTGTCCAGCAAGAAGGAACTAGAATCTAAAATAATAGACACTATTTACTGCAGAGAACATGATACAAATGAATGTTTCCTAAATGTAGATTTTTTCAAAGCTGCATAAGAAAAGTATTGTTATTCTGTCTGGCATATCTGTCATGGAGATGTGTCTGAGCCCAGCCACAGAGATTCTCAGTCTTTACAACATTAAATAGTTAAAACACAATGGAATAGTGTCTCTGATGGAAAGTGTGTCCAGCATGAAAAGAGTAAGGTCTATAGAAATGGAGACTATATCAATCTTGATAACATTAAATTGTTAAAACACAAAGAAATAGTGTCTCTGATTGAAAGTGTGTCCAGCATGAAAGGACTAGAGTCTATAAAAATAAAGAGGATTTACTGCAGAGGACATGATACAAATGAATGTATCTTAAATGTGAATTTGTCAAAGCTGCCTGAGTTAACAGATTTTAAACTGTTTGACATATCTGCCATGGAGATGTGTTTGAGCCCAGCCACCAAGCAGATCAATCTTAATAACATTAAATTGTTAAAACACAATGTAATATTGTCTCTGATGAAAAATGTGTCGAGCATGAAAGGACTAAGGTCTATAGAAATGGAGACTATTTACTGCAGAGAACATGATACAAATGAATGCAGTCTTTGACCAGACCCGGTGGGCTGTGGCCCGAGTCCACCAAAATCTCGTAAAATACCATTAAAGTTTATAAGATAAATGGACCGACGGTCCACAGAATTATCAACCACATCACTTTCAAAATTATGAATTATTATGAAAACATCTACACTAAACTAAACAACAATTTACAGCCTTTTACTGAACGCAATCACTTGTAACACCTCGGTTAGCTTACCAACCTTTTGTGTCTAAATGCCAAAATCATACTTGTCCAGTAAGATTTGGTCTGGTCCAGTAGATATTGCCAGCTTGTTTGACTGAATGTCCTCTATTTTTATCTTTCTTTCGTGAAGACTGTGAATGTTTCTGAATGTATATTTGTCTAAGCTTAAACTGTCTGACATATCTGCCATGGAGATTTGTCTGAATCAGACATTCAGGTGTACACAATTTGAAGCTTTTGTTAAATCTTGAACCAGAAATCATATATTTGACGTATTTATGTCTATAAGTTTGTGTTTCCATAATATTGTTTATTTCATGTTAATTTGAAAATATTGCCATTTGTTTGACCCCACTGTTGTACTACATAAGCATACGTCTTCACTATTTTGTTCATCATGCCTAGTATCACATGTATCTTGTTGCTTTGAACTATGTAGTATTCTTGCATATATTGGAGATGTACATAATCACCTGAAGGTTCAAAATATTCCCTTCGGTTTTTTAATGTTATTTAGCTTTCATTTTACATTCTGTGTTTTTATCCAATGATGAATGTTGCAAGTTATAAGGAATGGACCTTGGCTATTATTCTGTCCATCGGTTATTGTAAAACTTGACTAACAGTGCAATTTGGACTAAACGATTTATTCGTTATGTGGATTCCATTTGTCTTTAGCATGTATTTGGTTTGCATGTTTATATATTGTTTATCCTAATGTAAAGATGTTTTTGTTATATCTTTATAAATCACGTAAGAGGATTGATATTTTTCAATTGAAAATTTGGAGGAAGTACTGGTGTTCCCATACAAAGTATTTCGTTGAGTTCGGTTTATAAACTGGCTTAGTATTACTTTTTATTACTGCAAACGTAAACATTTATTTATCATGACAATTATCAATAACCATGCCTTTAACCATTATCAGAACACAGAATATGGGGGTGTGCTGTACAAGTGAATGCTATGCATACAGTCAATTTTAAGAAGAATCATAAACATTGTACTTAACATACAATGTGCGTATTCAAACAGTTATAAATCATAAATTAAAATGCATGTATACATGTTCATATAATATTAATTTGTGTTTACGTTACATTTTCGAACATATGCCATCAGTAAGCTGTAGAAACAAAGAGGTCAAATAATTTCATTGCGCAAAGAAACATGGCCGCAAGTGTTGGGGGCATATTTGGGTCTATGGCCATTATGACTGTAAACTGAAGCTTTAAAAGAATCTTTATGTCAGTAACTACAAGAGCTAGAGTTTTATATGCGGTATACGCGTTCTCTTTCAAGATTATCCAAACATTTTTGGTCTTTCAAGGCATGGCTGCTAATGACATAGCTCCCAATAAGCAAAGTGTCAATCATTCTTATCTGTTCAACAACATGGCTGATAGTAAATGGGCTAGTTTACCTACAGGGGCGGTAAGTGTAAATGTGCACCGGAAGTAGTACCCCTGAGAGTTGTTTTATATTTTAAGGTAGTTTCTTTTGTTTTCTGACTGTAAATGTTATCATTAAGATAAAATCTAGTGCAAAACAAAGCTGAAGCATTGCAGAGTTATGGAAATGCAAAATAACTGCGAAGTAAAGAACTTATTCATGATGTGTCGTGTAACCTATATGTATTGTGCCTTAAAGCTAACCTAAACATGCCTTGGTGCAAGGACACATAATTTCTGTTATTACCACACGTACATGCTGTGCAGGTATTGGGATTTGTTGAGTGTGTACACAATAATAAACATATAGTTCGAATGGATCAGGTTAATGTTGATGATGGCTACGCCTGATCCAAAGTAAGTGTACTATTAAAATTATTATATAGTTATTTATACCTGGTGATTTGACATTGAACTATGCATGCAATAAAAAGAACGAAAAAAAAAGGAAAAAGAAGATTGATTTAACTTATGTGCAATTTCAGAGTTTTAATGGTCTACTTGTATATAATTTATCATTTGTGTTATATAGCTTGAACCAGAAATTATAGGTTCGTTGTACTTATGTTCATAATTTTGTCTGTTTTCACAATATTATTTATTTCATAGCACTTTTAATAGATATTCATATGTTTGATCCAACTGTTGTATTACATAAGGACGTGGTTTTACTTTCCTGTACATAAGGCTCACTATAATCTATCTTAAGTACCTGTAAATTGTGTAGTATATTTTCGGTTGCCAATCATTTTTTAAATGTGATGCATTTTCCAAAGATGTACCTTGTAAGTTAACAGGGGTGAATCTTGGTTATAATTTTGTTCATCGGTTATTTGAAAGCTTGACCAGTTGCTGGTTTGCCAAGAATGGTTTATCCGCCATTTTAAATGCTGTGTTATTTATCCAAGGATGTACCTTGTAAGTTATCAAGGGTGTGCCTTCGCTTGAATTTTGTCCATCGGTTATTTGGAAGCTTGACAAACTGTCCTAGTTTGACAGAAATGATATATCCTATATTTTAAATGCTGTGTTATTTATCCAAGGATGTACCTTGTATGTTATCAAGGGTGTGCCTTCGCTTTAATTTTGTTCATCGATTATTTGGAAGCTTGACAAACTGTCCTAGTTTGACAAGAATGATATTTCCTACATCATTTTAAATCCTGTATTATTTATCCGAGGATGTACCTTGTAAGTTATCAAGGGTGTGCCTTCGCTTTAATTTTGATCATCGATTATTTGGAAGCTTGAAAAACTGTCCTAGTTTGACAAGAATGATATATCCTACATCATTTTAAATGCTGCGTTATTTATCCAAGGATGTACCTTGTAAGTTATCAAGGGTGTGCCTTCGCTTTAGTTTTGTCAATCGGTTATTTGGAAGCTTGACAAACTGTCCTAGTTTGACAGAAATGATATATCCTATATTTTAAATGCTGTGTTATTTATCCAAGGATGTACCTTGTATGTTATCAAGGGTGTGCCTTCGCTTTAATTTTGTTCATCGATTATTTGGAAGCTTGACAAACTGTCCTAGTTTGACAAGAATGATATATCCTACATCATTTTAAATGCTGTATTATTTATCCGAGGATGTACCTTGTAAGTTATCAAGGGTGTGCCTTCGCTTTAATTTTGATCATCGATTATTTGGAAGCTTGAAAAACTGTCCTAGTTTGACAAGAATGATATATCCTACATCATTTTAAATGCTGCGTTATTTATCCAAGGATGTACCTTGTAAGTTATCAAGGGTGTACCTTCGCTTTAGTTTTGTCAATCGGTTATTTGGAAGCTTTACAAACTGTCCTAGTTTGACAGGAATGATATATCCTATATTTTAAATGTTGTGTTATTTATCCAAGGATGTACCTCGTATGTTATCAAGGGTGTGCCTTCGCTTTAGTTTTGTCCATCGGTTATTTGGAAGCTTGACAAACTGTCCTAATTTGACAGGAATGATATATCCTATATTTTAAATGCTGTGTTATTTATCCAAGGATGTACCTTGTAGGTTATCAATGGTGTACCTTCGCTTTAGTTTCGCAATCGGTTATTTGGAAGCTTGACAAACTGTCCTAGTTTGACAGGAATTATATATCTTATATTTTAAATGCTGTGTTATTTATCCAAGGATGTACCTTGTAAGTTATCATGGGTGTGCCTTCGCTTTAATTTTGATCATCGATTATTTGGAAGCTTGAAAAACTGTCCTAGTTTGACAAGAATGATATATCCTACATCATTTTAAATGCTGTGTTATTTATCCGAGGATGTACCTTGTAAGTTATCAAGCATGTGTGCCTTCGCTTTAATTTTGATCATCGACTATTTGGAAGCTTGATAAACTGTCCTAGTTTGACAAGAATGATATATCCTACATTTTAAATGCTCTGTTATTTATCCAATGATGTACCTTAAAAGTTATCAAGGGTGTGCCTTCACTTTAATTTTGCCCATCTGTTATCGTAAAGCTTGGCAAATCTAGGTGTATGCCTAGCAAGAGCAACATTTCTCTTATTATACAAGTGTTTGATATCCAAAGATGGAAGTTATTAACGTTAAACCTTGGCCATTGTTTTAAAGTTTGAAAAAAGAACTGCAGGTTTGACAAGAATGATTTATCCGTCAGTAAGCATACTATGTTATTTATCCAAGTATCTATGTTGTTAATTGTAAGTTATTAAAGTTAAACCTTGACATATATTTGGCCCATTGGTTAGTGTAAGGCCAGTCCAATTTAGAAAACGTCTATATCAGTTCAGCACATGCCATTTAGTGCAACCAGTGGTAATCAAACTTGACAACCTGTTCATATCAAATGGAGAGTTACTGCCGAAAGTCCAATAACTCGGCTTTCAATGAAATTACCTTTGTAAACCTCAGTTTAGACAAACATAACGAAAATCTGTTTCTGCATATTTTGGTCCTCAAAATTGTCATCTTATGTGATATGATTACTTGCGTACATATTTAACGCAAGAAACAGGTGTTTAATCAAGTACACTGGTAATATAGGACATGTTAAGTTATTTTGGTGAATTACTAAAATACAATGTACAACTTTCGTAACTCTTCCATTTCTTCAAATTTCAGTCAATCATTTACTAGCAATAAAGGACCAACAACTTAGAATTGTTATCATATATTTGCATTCTTTTACGTAAGTTATTATTCAAATTTGTACATAGTTGAATATTTCCTCTCACCAAAACTACTCGATCATATTGAAACTGATTGTCCAATTTGTCTTGTGTAGCTCATTATTAACAAGTAATAATTATTCTGGTCCATTTAAAATCGTTAATCTTCAGTTCAATTCAAGTGTAAGACATTCAGGTGAGTAATAGAGTCATCACGAACCTCTTGTTTCGATTTTAGTCTTAAGTTTGAATTGTGTGCAGTTTTATTAACTTTCTTTGGATATAAAGTTGTTCCATGATTTCCCATGGTGGAGGTTTTCTGTGGCAAGTGAGTGACTAAACGATTCTAAAATGAGGTTTTATTATAAAATCAATCAAATTGTAGTTTCTTATTACTTACTGTTGTTTATCGATACATTCAAGTATTTTTTTAAATAATCTCTTTCTCATTTATAGCATAGATGTTCATGTTTTGTAAAATTTAATAGTATGAAGTATATTTTTTCATAAGTAACTTTAATGTTATATTATTTTTATTGTGACACATTTTATTCTCTAGTGCTGCAGAATATTGTACATAATTTTATTTTAGTTAATGAAGATGACATGATGTAAATAAGTTTGTGATTAATTCGTGCTTAATTATGTTATTTACCTTTATTCTTCATTCTTTTAGATTTGAAGCCTGCTTTCAATATAAGTATTACTTTACTTTTAAGCTTACCTAAGCACTTCGTCCGTCGTCCGTCGTGCGGCGTCAACAATTTAGATTGTCAACATGCTAGAGGCCCCATTTTTATCCAATCTCCATCCAACTTGGTTAGAAAGTTTGTCTGCATGAAATGTTGGACGAGACCATTATTGGGTCTCCTTGAATCAAAAACTAGGAGAAAAGGTCAAATTTTAGGAAAAACTTGTGAACACACTAGAGACCACATTTATCGCCAAATCTTCACCAACCTTGCTGAGAATATTTGTCGGCATGAAATGTTGAAGGAGTTTATAACTAGGTCACGTGGGGTCAAAAAGTAGGTCACTAGGTCAAATCTTAGAAAAAGCCATTGAACACACTAGAGACCATATTTACAGAGCAATCTTCATTAAACTTGGTCAGAATGCTTGCTACATGAAATCTTGGAAGCGTTCGTTATTGGGTCACGTGGGGTCAAAACGTTTATCACTAGGTCAAATCTTAGAAAAAGCTTGCGAACACACCAGAGGCCACATTTATAAGCCCAATCTTCATCAAACTTGGTCTGAATGTTTTTGTCCATAATGTCTTGGCCGGGTTCGATATTGGGTCACGTGTGGTCAAAAAGTTGGTCACTAGGCCAAATGTTAGAAAAAGCTTATGAAATCACTAGAGGCCCGTGTATGGCCCAATCTCCACGAAACTTGACCAGGATGTTTGTCTACATGAAATCTTGGATGAGTTCAATACTGGGTCACCTGTGTCAAAAAGTAGGTCAGTAGATCAAATATTTGATAAAGCTTGTGAACACACAAAAGGCCACACTTATAAGCCAATTTTTACCAAACCTGGTCAGAATGTTTGTCTGCATGAAATCTTGGATGAGTTCGTTATTGGGTCACTTGGGGTCAAAAACTAGGTCACTAGGTCAAATTTCCGAAAACTCTTGTGAACACACAGGCCCAAGCTTCATCAATGTTGGCCAGAATGTTTGCCAGTATGAAATCTTAAATATATGTTAAAGTGGGTCATATGGTTTCAGTAGGTCGCTAGGTAAAATTCTAGAAAATGTTATCAGCCTAGTGGCCACACTTATGGTACAATCTTCACCAAAGATTCCAAAATAAATAACCTTAATTATTTGCCGCCAGATATGAGCCTATTAAAAGCCAGTGTCCTCAGGCGAGCGATTAAGGGCCATCATTGCCCTCTTGTTTTGTATTCAACTTTCAATACAATGTATTTCACTTTTTACGGTTTACCTTTTTTGTTTTAATTCTGTTTGTCCATGTAATGAGTTTTAATTGTATATATATACATATATATTGGGACTTGCACTGATTGTAAAATAAATATTTTATCATTATTCAATAATTGTTTGGTTTTATGTTATAAGCTTACCTAAGCTTATGCTCAGGGTAAGTTATTGTAACCGCCAATCCCCCCCCCCCCATCCCACCACCGCACCCCTTCAAGCGTCGCGCGTCCGTCATAAACATCCCCGAAACCGCTGAACCGCATTCAACCAAACTTCTTCAGAAGCTTCGGCAGGCATGGGGGACAATTTTAATGCATCACAAAACATGGCCACCATGGGGCTTGGCTATTTCCTTATATGGGTATATAAGAAAATCTTACTGTCAAATCGGTTTCATTTACCATTTTCAACTACTTGTCATTGACGTGCCCAAAGAACACATTCGGAAAATGCATATATAGTTTTCTAAAACATGGTACTTTTATGTAAATATCTACCGAATTCTTTATATTACCCCGCCCCTCTCGTGAATAATTAGTCAGTGAGATCATCATGGAATCTGTAACCCTAGGGAATAAATGCTAACAACAATTGCAATATAGTCGGTACACCATACACATGCAAGTACGCACATTGTTAGGTCAAGTAGTGTAGGCGTAATCATAGTGCAATGTAGGCGGTGTGAAACCTGTATCCAAATACCAACATTGGCCGAAACGTTGAGCTAATACACAAAACACTATTGCCAGCCTACAGTAACATTAAACGGGTAAATCACACACAACATACTGTAAACAGCAACAGACAAATCTTATGTGTGGTACAATTGTAAGTATATTACACTTTATGATTTTGAGCACAGACAGAATATAACGGCTAAGAGAAAGTTGCACGAATAGGGTATGCATCGCGTATAAACGTTAATTGTTTAATTATCTGACGATACATAACGTTAAATGAACTCCTACACCATTTTAGTCAAGTGGCGTAGAGCACGTGCCTGCGGCCATATTAAATCATAGTTCAATCGCCATTTTAGCCATTACACTCCACGAACCATTTAGGCAGGTAAAGGTGCACATGCAACCCCATAAAAAATAAAAACCGCGCAAGACTTCAGTCTGGAGTAGTAAGAGGTGTACATATTGCCCAAAATAACTATAAAAACTTCACAGGTGAGGAAAAGATGTACTTAAAATCCCATATTTCTCTAAAGGCCGCACACCATTTACGTCAGGTGAGTGAAAGGCGTACGTAGTGGCCCATATTTCTCTGAAAGCCGCACACCATTTGCGTCAACCGGCCGCAATAGCTCAGGTGGTAGAGCGTCGGCTTGCGGATCGATAGGTCCTAGGTTCAAACCCCGCCCGCGTCAAACCAAAGACTTTAAAGTTGGTAGTATTGGCTTCCCTCCTAACGCTCGGGGCTAAGGGAACAGAATTACGCCTGACTGTCGGTGTCAGTATAATGGAACGGTCGGTCCATTATACTGACACCGACGAGTCAGACGTAATGTTGACCCCGAGCGTTAGAAGGGAAGCCACTATTACCAACTTTAAAGTCTTTGGTCCCCGGCCGGGGTTTGAACCAGCGACCTCCCTATCCGCAAGCCGACGCTCAATCAATTGAGCTATTGCGGCCGGTTTTATACATATAACATAGAAATTAGGAGCTATGTAGGTAAAAGTAAAACTATCTAAACTTGAAGATCGTTTACTGACTTGTAAAGGCAAGATCTAATAGTGATTTACTCATATGGTTAGAAAAATTTATTAAGCAAAAAGTATTGTAAACACATACACTTAAATGACAAAAGTTGCCGAAACGAAAAAAAACAAGAGGAGCATAAAGTAATAAGTATACACATATCGAGTAGATGTTTCACTTTAGTCAATACATGTACAAATAATACCAACACATAAGTAATTATAAATACATACGCTGCCACCATAAATAAATGTAACAAATGGCAATGATCATGAAATCTCCATATTTTTCTTCAAGAAGAGATGCAAGTTATGGGGTTTTAACACCCTGGAATAGATTGACCAAATTTGGGTTTTCCATACTTAAAAGGCAAACAACTAAACAAACAATATATAATTTTTTTTTATATAAATTGAAGCGGAGTTCGGCATTTCATGACATTCCACAATTGGGTGATCAGCAAGTGACGTCACTGTCAACAAATTACTACAATATTTACATTGGTCGATCATTATTGCTGTATTGACTATAGATTTGGCAACAACAAAACAATAAGCTAAGCACTTGGACCTTTCTCTAGCAAAATAGCATACGTTCTTGTGTCATACAAGCAATGAAGGCTTGTACAGCGATTAATTTCCGCCTGACATACACGGGCAAACCAGATACTTGTAACATGGGTCATATATGATTAGATACTATATTCTTCCACTGTTCCCTACTAGCACATGTGTAAAATATTTGTCTAAACCATACCTAGACAACGCGTTAGGCACGTCGGTAACAAAAGCCAGTGACATTACGGAAGAGAAGATGTTGACAACATCTGAAAAGAAACATGTCTTTCATACGGAAGTTATGGCTTAAGCGACACAACTGGCCAAACAAAATAATTTTCTTTTACCAATCTCGGCTTTGAGCGGAAGACAATCAAGACTCAGTGCAATATCAGACCGAATGGTCATAAACAAACCTTAAATGTATTTAATGCATAAGTGATAGGCACGCTCTAGTCTGGTGATCTCGTGATCAGTTAGACCATAAATACACTCAGTACCGTAGAGTGCACTGGGCAGTACCACACTATTGTACATACGTTTACAGGTTAGTGGATTTAAGCGACTTTCAACGGAGGAACAATTTATTGTATCAAAAAAGTTTTTTCGTAATTTACTATTGAAAACTTCTATTTTTTTCCGCGATACCACATTCTCGAGTAAAGTTATACTTAAGTGAGTGTATTTTCCAACTTCATTTATGACATCTTTACCTAACAACCAATTTTTGTTAGCTTTAGTTCCAACCTGTGTGCTTTAAATACAATAATGCCACATTTGGCGGGATTGTACTGATCATTTTCGTGAACACTGAAAGCACGTATCAATCATGTGTTGTAACCCTTTTTACAGGCATATATAGCAAAATCAAAGCATACGCTTCCGTAGGCGTATACATAGATTTACCATTTATAGAGAATCCAACTCCTGTGCGTCCTAATTCTACAATCAAGTCGTTAATATAAATTATGTACAAAGAACTTTAACAAAGGCCACATTGTCTGGCAGATTGTTTGACAGAGAACCACTGGGACATATGGCCACTATACAGCTATACATATCAGTGTGCGAGGAGATCAAGTCAAGCTAAAGCTGATGAGAAATACTGGCCTGGTGTAATTTACAAAATAATTGCTTGTCTATTGTCTAAAAACAAAAATATAATTTGCTTGTATTTTCCATGCAATAATCAACGCATTCCTTAGTGAGGTATGAGGTCATTATACATTCCACGACTTTTTTAAAGCTACCTGTAGCGGATGTATTTTTAAAGTCATCGCTCGTTTGAGTCTACATAAAATAATAAACTTATACAAATTTAAAATCCAGGAAGATAGAGTTATGGCTCTATAGCTGTTTGGATCTGTCCTTTTCTTATGACCTCACTTGAAGAGTGTTTTTATAATGCCCTTTTTAACGGGTAAATCTCGTGTTAATAAGGTTACTAGGATGTGAAATTATAAATCAGCACGTCAATAGTAACTGTCAGAAAACCTTGTTCTACTTTCGGTTTCCATTATTATAAATAGTAACTGTTCAGTTTAAACTTCTGGATTAGATTATCCTTAACAACAAATCATGTCTGAAACTTATAGAAGTATATTTCTTTGTACATATATATGCTTTATTTTCCATGGGTCTAATCAATTAATTTTTATCATTGATGAAATAGATCCATTTATAGAATCTAACCCTACTACTTCTCTTGTTTTCAAGGAATAATTTGAAACAAATGTAGTGCTGCCTTTTCTTTGATTTCATGCCATGAACACCTTACATCAATTAAACACAATATTTTTTAACTGAGACTAGTGTAGTATGACCTTCAGTTTGAATGTTGTCAAGAAATTAAGCTTCAAAATATAGGTACTACTGTTTAAGGTCACATCTAAGGATCAAGCTTGCAACTTTGAGCGTCTTCTTTCTAGAGTTGATGTACTAGACACAAATATAGCAATACTTTTCTTGACTTACTCACAAAAACATCCAATTTAAGGTTGTCATTGTAGTATATATGTGCCCCATTTATGTGATTTTTTACATAATAAACAATTTTATTTACCGTTCCTGCAAACTGAATTCCTTCAACACTTGAACACATGGTTAGAGGGTGTAAAGCCACCCAAGGCATTTGCAAGGTAATACAAACAAACCTATACCTTAAATAATTTACCTTATTCAAATTTATTTTGAGACAGCTAATCTGTACTTCACTGAACCCTGTGCATATGTTGTTTATGATTGTTGTTGTTTTGTTGTTGTTGTTTTTGTTACATTGCACTGACACATATTGGTGACTTCCAGCTTATTATTGGTGAAGGAAAACCCTTAATTTATGTTTGGGCAGAACCACCAGCACACTCAGGTTACCTGGAAAACCTTCCCACCCGATAGTTCTTGTCCTGACCAGGACCCGAACCCATGCATTAAAGTGCTATTAGAGGTAATATGGTTTACTTAAAACACTACACTGTACATGTAATTTGATGTTATATGCTGTGTCTCATTTAATTTTGTCTTTCTAATATCTGACATTAAATATAAGCATTATTTTTCAATCTTGGCATGTAAACAAAACTATAAAAAGAGAAAGTGTATAAACTAATGTTATGAATGCATATTTTTATTATAGCTGAAGCGTCTAAATTTTACTAAAATAGTATGTATATACTGTCAGATTATACAAGATTATACTTGTATTCTAAGTATGTCAGTAGTTTATAAAATTTTAATACCACTTAGCTATTGAATGGCACATAATAACTTTTTTTTTTTCAAAATCGACTTTCGAGATTTCTATTATATTATATTTATGTATATTATATTAATAAAAATATCAGGTGTTTATATATTTAACTGGGTATCCGACTTTGTCTAAATAATATACGTATATCTCACCTACTGTTTTGGGAATTTTGGCACAACTTTTTTGCATAAACTATTTAGTCCAAGTAAGAACAACTTTTGAAACTGCCTTAATTATAAGTAAATGCAGTCTCTCAGGTAGGAAATGCATGTTTGTAATGATGAGTCGTGTGTTGTCCTTCATTTTCACTTAGCCAGGGGCGTGCCTAGGCGACTTTTGAGTATACGCACTACTCCTAGGGTTGTCCGCGGATTTTTTTCCCGTAGAACGCCGTAGATGCATTCTTGGGGGTACTCTCAGTACAAGGAATTGTCTTAGAGTCGGACGAGACAGTAACACTTCGGATTGCAGAAGAAATTGTAGAATTTGGAAAAATGCTTAAAGGTGGTATCCGACAGTTTGGACCAAAACTATTTTCATTATACATCTTATTAAACCATTGTTATATGAAAAGATCTCGTAAAATGATGTTTATTTATGCCCTACACCCGGAAAAGTGAACCATAACGCCACAATCGTCATTACAAACATGTATTTCCTAGCTGAGCCGCGCTGCACAGTTAGCTATTTTTAAACCAAGAAAACCATGTGACCACTTATGCTTTAGTTCATCCACGTCATCCGCTGTGACGTCGATGTCTATTTTTAGCCGGAATTCCTATCGTTCGTATGTAGAGATAGTGTTACATATATAAGATGTATGCAAACTGCCGGACACTACCTTTAAATTACACGGATTTAAATAATGAAGACAACTAACCGGTAGCGAATAACGTGGGATAGCCGACGATCTTTATTCACTTTTTGACGTTTTTTTTCTCTATTTTTGGAAGCAACTGTACACATGTGCGTAAATGCGGAAGCCCAAGCTCGAGCCTGTTAGCTAGAGGATATCAGTAATTTCAACATCATGGATATTTTCAGTATACAATAACTTATCTGGTTGTTTGAGAAAATAAATAGTCTAAACTTTTGAATACCACAATTAATTGTATTGTCAAAAAAGGTTTTAAGAACAGTAAACTATGATAATAGTTATAGGTAGGATTTACCCTGCAAAGACTTTTTGTGTGACAAATGTCACATAAATCTAGGACATAACTAGATTTTTATATTTTTTTCTAATTTTGTATGTTTTGTTTTATATTATTGTTGGTGAATGAATAATAAACAGATTTGTCCAGACTAGGAATGGAACCAAAGACTTACTGCAACTTTTCATATAAAGCTGAAACCTGTATAGCATACTTTTTATTTTTCAGTTACCACGACATGGACCATTTCTTCAAAGACATTTTACCTTAAAATTCAACACCAAGGGCCAGCCAGGAGAAACCCCGACCGGATGTCTTTCTATGACTCCAGATGGTAGCGCTGAGAAATTGGAAGATATTCGAGCACCTTGCGGAGTCGGCGGTCTCGTTACTATATGCCTATGGTTTTACTCTTATAAAAGTGAAACGAACTTGGAAAATTATCGCAAAATATTGAAAATTGAAATTTTTCATAAGTGTACGAAATCAACTATAAATGTCGCAAATCGATGTGTTTTATGGTTTATTCATGATTTCTGCAAAGAAAATATATATATTGGACCATAAAATACATTTATTACAAAACGGTTTGCAACGAAGCTCCTCCAGATACTTTTATCTCTAGTTTAAATTGCAAACAATGCAGTATACACATGATTTGTATGTTTTGAGTGGGCCTTTGATCTTGCTGATATTTCTTTTACATTCAAACATGTGTCTAGGCTATTGGGCCTACGCGCCTGACTACCTGCATGGACGGATGAAAGAATAGTTGGGTCGGTTTAAGATAAGAAGTGGGGTATACAACTGCCGGTAAATATGTTGATATTCAAAGGCGACAGCAGTAGTTTACGCGATCTATTTAATTTGCACATAGGAGATCTTCAGTAGGAAGGAAGTTTAGTGGTAAATTTAGGGAGTGCTTCAAAACTGTGGGTAAGGGCTCGAACTCCGGTGTATTTACGCATGGTCAGCATTCTTTTTTCCTGCTTGTTTCACTTTTTTTTCTCTATCCTTCTAGCAGGTTTAGAAGGAAACGTTTGTAGTTTATAATTACATTTTGTACAGCTATTTATTAATTGGTTTGCTAAATGCTGTACGAGCATATGCTTAAATTTTATCCCTTTAACGAACAACAACAAAAACAACAGCAACATCACACGAAACAAAACAAAAACAAACAAAACAACAAGAAAAAACAACAACAACACAACAACAAAAAACACGCACACACAACACAAAACAGAACAAAGAACAACAAAAACATTATAACAATCCATAAGAAACAACAACAAAAACAAACAATAACAAGCAAACTAATACCTAAACCATGTCATTTATCTTTGATATGTTCAACATACATGGAATTACAAAATATGACAAAATGAAAGAGAAATGAAACAGTTTTCAAGGAATGTGTCTTACGTCAGAAAAACAACTGATTATTTACATAATAAATTGTGGTCAAATTCTTATTCTGTATTGGAATTCGCATATATATTTTTACTATCCAGTGTATATCATATCTAAAGTTACAGTACACTGTTACTGTGGTTAGAATATTTTTCATTGGAGAGCACCACTCCAAGTTCACTAAATTTCTTGAGAAAAAGTGTCTGAAAACCACATTTTTCTTTTTAAATTTATGTATGGAATACCTTAAGGTACAAATTAAGAAACATTAAAAAATGTTGGATAAGGATTTTAGAATTTTTCAAAATGAATAAGAAAATAGCTCTAGCATGGATTTTCTTTTGTCGAACGTTTTTCCACACTTTTTCAAATAATCACAAATTTGATCTATTTACATTCTTTTTCTCAACAATTTTCTTATATAAGTGTTACTTCCTGTTACATAAGTCACTTTAAAATATAAATCATGCATATACTTCAGTTCAAAGTTATTTCACCCAAAGTTTAAAATTATTTATATATTATAGACTTCTTTGATAACCTAAAGTAATGCAATATATGAGCGAGACAAAGGGACGCAACATATACAGTTATCTTTAACTTATACAAACCCGATTTACCCCCTTTCAACGTACAATGGCGGGTTTATTTGTTTGTTTTGTTTTTAAATACATAGCAGCGACCAATAATGATCATTATAGCGACGTACATTTGTTTCGGCAGAGGAAGACCCCAAACAAGCGTCTGGGTAGAACCAGCGGCTCATCGCAGGTCAGCTGGATGGTGGGCTTATTTATTACATAGATAGTAGTTATATCATCAACTGTTGTTCATATGATGTTGCAAATGGTGCATTACAAATAAATAGTATAATAAAATAGGAATGGACAGAAATTAAAAGAAAACAGAGATAATAAAACATACACATGGCAGTCCCATTCGATCTTCATTATGAACACTGGAATAATAATTGTTATAAAGGTAAAACATGTCTTCTTTCTACCTTCAATTTAAATGCATCAACAATAATGACATGAATGGAAATTACATAATTGTTATCCATGTATAAGTGTATGGGTTTTGTATCTGTACTTAAACAACATGTATTTTCAGAGTTAAAAATAGTTAAAATTCCTTCGCTAGATAGAAAGTCGATCTATTTATGAATGTGATTGTAAGTATTTAGAATAGTTTTGACCGATTCTAAATTCAAGTAATTTACGTTATTGATTCCTCATTGAACCGCCATGCCGATACTGTTGTGTAATCTAGTTCAATGTGAAGGCCGTTACTGTTGTATAATCTAATTCAATGTGAAGGCCGATACTGTTGTGTAATCTAATTCAATGTGAAGGCCGATACTGTTGTGTAATCTAATTCAATGTGAAGGCCGATACTGTTGTGTAATCTAGTTCAATGTGAAGACCGATACTGTTGTATAATCTAATTCAATGTGAAGGCCGATACTGTTGTGTAATCTAGTTCAATGTGAAGGCCGATACTGTTGTGTAATCTAGTTCAATGTGAAGGCCGATACTGTTGTATAATCTAATTCAATGTGAAGGCCGATACTGTTGTGTAATCTAGTTCAATGTGAAGGCCGATACTGTTGTGTAATCTAGTTCAATGTGAAGGCCGATACTGTTGTATAATCTAATTCAATGTGAAGGCCGATACTGTTGTGTAATCTAGTTCAATGTGAAGGCCGATACTGTTGTGTAATCTAGTTCAATGTGAAGGCCGATACTGTTGTATAATCTAGTTCAATGTGAAGGCCGATACTGTTGTGTAATCTAGTTCAATGTGAAGGCCGATACTGTTGTGTAATCTAATTCAATGTGAAGGCCGATACTGTTGTATAATCTAGTTCAATGCGAAGGCCGATACTGTTGTGTAATCTAGTTCAATGTGAAGGCCGATACTGTCGTATAATCTAATTCAATGTGAAGGCCGATACTGTTGTATAATCTAGTTCAATGTGAAGGCCGATAATGTTGTATAATCTAGTTCAATGTGAAGGCCGATACTGTTGTATAATCTAGTTTAATGTGAAGGCCGATACTGTTGTATAATCTAGTTCAATGTGAAGGCCGATACTGTTGTATAATCTAGTTCAATGTGAAGGCCGATACTGTTTTATAATCTAATTCAATGTGAAGGCAGATACTGTTGTGTAATCTAGTTCAATGTGAAGGCCGATACTGTTGTATAATCTAGTTCAATGTGAAGGCCGATACTGTTGTATAATCTAGTTCAATGTGAAAAGCCGATACTATTGTATAATCTAGTTCAATGTGAAGGACGGATATTGTTTTATAATCTAGTTCAACGTGAAAGCCGATACTGTTGTATAATCTAGTTCAATGTGAAGGCCGAAAATGTTGTATAATCTTGTTTAATGTGAAGGCCGATACTGTTGTATAATCTATTTCAATGTGAATGCCGATACAGTTGTATAATCTAGTTCAATGTGAAGGCCGAAAATGTTGTATAATCTAGTTCAATGTGAAAAGCCGATACTGTTGTATAATCTAGTTCAATGGGAAGGCCGATACAGTTGCATAATCTGGTTCAATGTGAAGGCCTATACAGTTGTATAATCTAGTTCAATGTGAAGGCCGATACAGTTGTAAAATATAGTTCAATGTGAAGGCCGAAAATGTTGTATAATCTAATTCAATGTGAAGGCCGATGCAGTTGTATAATCTAATTCAATGTGAAGGCCGATACAGTTGTATAATCTAGTTCAATGTGAAGGCCGAAAATATTGTATAATCAAGTTCAATGTGAAAAGCCGATGATATTTTATAATCTAGTTCAATGTGAAAGGACGACAGTGTTGTATAATCTAGTTCAATGTGAAGGCCGATACTGTTGTATAATCTAGTTCAATGTGAAGGCCGATACTGTTGTATAATCTAGTTCAATGTGAAGGCCGATTCTGTTGTATAATCTAGTTCAATGTGAAGGCCGATACAGTTGCATAATCAAGTTCAATGTGAAGGCCGATACTGTTGTATAATCTAGTTCAATGTGAAGGCCGATACTGTTGTATAATCTAGTTCAATGTGAAGGCCGATACTGTTGTATAATCTAATTCAATGTGAAGGCCGATACAGTTGTATAATCTAATTCTATGTGAAGGCCTATACTGTTGTATAATCTAGTTCATTGTGAAGGCCGATACTGTTGCATAATCTAGTTCAATGTGAAGGCCGATACTGTTGCATAATCTAGTTCAATGTGAAGGCCGATACTGTTGTATAATCTAGCTCAATGTGAAGGCCGATACTGTTGTATAATCTAGTTCAATGTGAAAGGCCGATACTGTTGTATAATCCAGTTCAATGTGAAGGCCGATACTGTTGTATAATCTAGTTCAATGTGAAAACCGATACTGTTGTATAATCTAGTTCAATGTGAAAGGCCGATACAGTCGTATAATCTAGTTCAGTCTGAAGGCCGATACTGTTGTATAATCCAATTCAGTGCGAAGGCCGATACTGTTGTATATTCTAGCTCAATGTGAAGGCCGATACTGTTGTATAATCTAGTTCAATGTGAAAGGCCGATACTGTTGTATAATCCAGTTCAATGTGAAGGCCGATACTGTTGTATAATCTAGTTCAATGTGAAAACCGATACTGTTGTATAATCTAGTTCAATGTGAAAGGCCGATACAGTCGTATAATCTAGTTCAGTCTGAAGGCCGATACTGTTGTATAATCCAATTCAGTGCGAAGGCCGATACTGTTGTATATTCTAGTTCAATGTGAAGGCCGATACTGTTGTATGTTCTAGTTCAATGTGAAGGCCGATACTGTTGTAAAAACTTATTCCATGTGAAGGCCGATACTGTTGTGTAATCTAATTTAATGACCAGGCGTGCGTTCAGTATGGCAAACGGTAGCGTTACCTTTCGCTACGGTTTAAAACGGTTCGTATTTTTAGCACGCTGAACAGACCGTACGCCGCATTCGGTTGCCTCGGTTCGCAAACGTATCTCGGAGGTAGTGTGCGAAGCAAAACAAGATGTCTGCCAGGTGAATGTTTACTTTTGATTCGATAGGATTAGTGGAAATAACTTCAATTACAGCTAATTTTCAGCGACAAAACTATATATTAATGTCATATATTATGCGGAATTATGCATGATACGTTTTCCTGACAGTTTTAAGTACGTGATTGGTCGGTATACGTAAACAAAACCATTCAAAATGCCAGAAAACTTGCATCAATGCTTTTTATAGTATATATGACACTTATATAATATGAAATTAAAATAAGAAAACTTGTCTATTTATATCTTCCTTTTTGCCAGTGTAGCTCAAATTCTTTCATAAATGCATTTCTTTGTTTTTCTTAACATTAAATATTATTATTTTAAATGCTTTTAAAATGGTCCATTTTACAAATTCAGTATTGTTTAATTACAGTAAACCAGTGGGTTTAAATCCATTAAACACCCTTTTTAATGGGGCAGAGAAGAAGGAGAATGTGGAGAGGCCATCCTGATAAACTGAAAGAAGTATTTTTTATGCTTGTGCTCACGTACGATGCACCAATTATTTTAATTCATACATGAACCAGTGGTTCTACCCAGTCATTTGTGTGGTGTCTTCCTCCACTAAAATAGATTGACGTTACTTTTATAACATATAGTACATATCTTTACAAGCTGATGAAAATCCAATAGCATTTTAAAGTCAAATCACTAGTAACATATGTTATATTCATTACTATTTTAAAGATAATTTTACGAATTTTTTTCCAATTTTTAAATCTTTATAGACTTGGTTATGCATTTCATCTTGGGATAATCGATTATAACAACTGGTATGAGCTTGAAAGAACGGAACCTCATTTCCTTTTTCAAACAATCTATGAACATGAAAAATGCTGAGATATGCATTTATAAGATAATTATTTCAACAATAATCTGTCAACAGACTCCATCAACAGAAGTGATCGTGGAAACAGGACATGGCCCCTGTTAAACTTGACGGAAAAAATCATGGCCAGCGACCCTCCATAACACCTGCTTCTTTCATAAATACAGCAAATATGCTTAAATAAAACTTTATTTTGGAATCGTTTTTTCCATTTTGATAAAAAATCATTGATTTAAAAAAAAAATTCTGGGGAGAAATGTTAAACCTATTTGTTGACTATTTCACCCCAAGAAGTGCCAAGAATAAAAATATGCTTGGTAAAATAGATGCTTTTGGTTAAACAGCTATTAATTAAAGTTTATACATTATTTTAAACAGAGCATAGGTTGATATCATTCTTGAAAGTACTATGCTATTGATAACTTATAAATCCTTCACATTCATACTAAAGATCAAACTTCAAATTTAAATATAAGTTTTACAAAAATGATTTTTTTAAAAAACTTAATTACAGATCTTTGCCAGCACACACAGATATCCATGCCTACAGGACATAACTGCACCTATTCAAACACCAACCAACAAGATGAAGGGAGACGGGATGGAGACAACCCACTGTGTTATTCCTAACATTTGCTATAAAGTATATGCTACTGCACTTATACATGTGGCCCTCATGCATTCATGACTAGCCATTTTATTTGTCCTGGAATTTTAAATTGCTGTTACAAACAACTTGTTAGGAATGCTTGAAAATCCTGTTGATGAACCCATGTCGATATTCATAGTCCCGGGTTTGGGAATTAGTGTTCCAAATTACACCTCGCAGCCCGCTTGACTGAAACAAATTTGCCACATCGTTTGGCTCATTTATCAATTTAGGGAATATCACATGTTTATGTCCCATTTTATTTACTGGCCTCACAGGTACTTGGAAAATATGAAAATGTGGTCAACATATGGTTATCACAAACTACAGCAAGTATGTTGCCATATTTGTGTTATTCTGTTGTCAGTGCTATAAAGAAAATAGAATGATGTACCTTAATCATCAATTAGGTGTCAGTACAACACATCTCAATCATATTTTAAATGTCTGGTTTTCCCTTACATTGTTTAGTTTTGTTTTTATACCATCTTCTGTACACACACAAGAAATCTCCGACAATTGAGGGAATAAAGATACTATCGTGTATTGTCTCAATCATCATTTGATGTCTTTAAAACATTGTTGTTGTTTTTTATCTTGATAGCTTTGTCTGATATTACTTAAAATATTAAATTGTGTACTTTCTATTGTTCTTACCAAAATAAATTTGAATAAAACATTTTGTTGTTTTTCTTAGTACCTTACCAAGTTATTGAAATATATTGAATTGCAGCAATTAATTTAGGTATACAGAGGCAGATGTTATGTTTAATTAGCATAGTTTCTCAGTGAACCCCAAGGAAACGTAAAGGTTTTAAAGACTTAATAAAATCCCAAATTGTTATTACACCGAAATGCCTGATTTCACAACATAAATAACTTGTATCATGTTTAAAGCATAGCAGGGATATTATCAAATAATAATTAAAATTTTCGTTTATATATTGTCATGAGTATGTAAGGTGTTTAGAGAATTTAGAAATGACAATATTTGTACAAAGAAATCCTCATTTGTTTTATCTGGCATAGACATGATGTTTCTGCAAAAAAAGAACCAATAGCATAACTTGCAAACTCCAAAGAATTATATGGATAAAATGTAATCATTTTATAAAAAAAAAACAGTGACCTGGTAGCGCAATCGGTAGAGCGTCGGCTCCAGGTACGGGAGGCCCCGGGTTCGATACGGGCCGCGACATACCAAAGTAGTTAAAATGGTAGTGGTATAGCTCCCTTGCTAACGCTCAAGCAAATATAAGGTTAGTTCCACGACTGGTTGGCCCGGTGTCAGGATAATGTGACTGGGTGTGGTATCATGCCAGGTGTTCACGGCATGCTATACATAGTGAAGGCAGCACTATATCTGCTTCAAGTGGACACCGTCTCCAGATAACTGAAATACTGTTGGTGGGACAATAAACCCAATAAACAAACAAACAATTGTACAGACTAATTTGTAAAATGAAATAACAATATATATGTGTATAAGGGCATACCATTATGATGAAATAAGCCTAACCTTATTTTTAACCATAATATTAAAGGTTTTAATGTGATTGTCAATGGATGCCTTTTTAAATCTTATGGTGGCTGATTTGAACCAATATTTTACTTAAATTGTAAAATTTAAAAAGGAATGTATCTTGCTGCTCCTACTGAGATTTGAACTCAGATCCCCTCTATCTCTGAAGAGAAACAAGGTGTTCTTCCAATTGAACTATAGAAGCTACATGAAGATGACATTCCAATAAAACTTTTAAGAGATGGGACATATTCACTTCAAGTGTAAAAATCTTAAAAAACAACAACAAGTTCAATAGGTAAAGTGGGATCATAACTTGGGTATCTTGACAACATATTTCAATTGATTTTTGTAATTATAAAGTCACCAAATCATTCAATATTTAAAGAGTAATATACTACACTGCAATGTCATTTCATACGTTGTTTTGTTTTTTGCATAACTCGACAGAGGAATATGTCAAATACATTTATTTGTCATGCTCTCAGCGTGAAGTCAGCATTGTATCTGTTTCAAAATAAGGAGGAGTTGAAGTGTAACTTTGCTCCAAATGGTCTAAACAATCTGTATGCAAATCATTAACGACTTATTGCCTTGTTTCGTTTCCATGTTATGGTTTTGCTCACTTCACACATAATTAAACTACAAATTATGATCAAATTAAATGACTTTTGCTAAAAGGATAACACAATTATATGTCACGTCACTCACTACTCTAAAATCAATAAAAAAACAACTATTAGGTTTCTTACATCACTATCACATATGAATTTATGTAAAATTAATTCCACACACCATCGCTGTCCGCCATATTGAAAACGGTTTGCGGCTAACTGGTCGTTCAGTATGGAAGGTTGCGATTTACAAACTGCTTGGCTTACGGATTTTTATACTGAACGCACGCCAGGCCGACATTGTTGTGTTCTTTTATTTAACAGTAGTTCAAATACTGTTGTTATGATTCATTCGTCAAGCCGATATTGTTGTATTATCTGTTTCATATGCCAGGCCGACACGGTCGTACTGTTTATTCAATAGTCAGGCAGATACTGTTGTATTATCTGATTAATTCGTCAAGCCGATAAGGTTGTCCTTTTTTCTAATAGCAATGTCGATACTGTTGTATTATTTGTTTCACTTGCAAGGCCGAGACTGTTATTTATTATGATTTTATTAAATGGTCAAGGCCTATACTGCGTTATTTGATTTAAAAGTCAAGCCGGCCCTCTTGTATTATTTGATTCAGTGATCAAGCCTATACTTTTGCATATAGCGGATTTAATCGTCAGTCTGATACTGTTGTTATATTTGATTCAGATATCGGGGAATATATTATCGAGCCAGACTGAACAGGTACGAGCAGACACAAAGATATCCACAACAATGTCTTTATGTGTACAGACTGAATGCAATATGATACAGTCCTACCTGTCGATATTTGCCTATAGATGGTTATCGATTTTTCACCAAGATGCGCGCGCACCTGTTTGTCCGCCATCTTTGTGATAAGGTGAATCAACATATCAGTACCGTGAAAGCGCACTTTTTTTTAATTGACCATTACAGGCAATGAAGACCATGATTAATTCTTGTAGTGTTGTGAACTGTCACAAAATATATAATCCGGATCAGAAATCTTTTTTTTCTCATTACCAGCCGTCAGTACAAACCAAGGGAAAAGGACGAGAGAACTTTCTGACGTCAAACTTTCGCGCTTGAACAGAGCATTCATTGTAGCTAAGCGTTTTTAAATGTTTTGGATTGCATTAAAAGTCGAAAGAAAATATGTCTGGGGAAATTATGGTCAGACAGAGATCAGTAATGAAATGTTTTCCATTTACTATGTAAGATTGGGTAATCAGACAGAGGTTAGACTGTCAGCTATTCAACAAAGAACACATTCATTAATAAATATCATTAATTTGAATTGCAGATAGCTTTAATATGTTATTTTGAAAGTGCTGTGAGATCTAAAATATGTAATGTGTAACATAGACACAGGTACAGCTATTATACATTGAAAATGTCCTGATATATATTAATAGATTTCGCAGCACATGGTTTATTTAGGATTATGTTCCACTTTATTTACTTTTATGTCTGTGAACTTAACCGTATGGTGTGTTAAATTTCCAATGATATATCATTTCAGTATTAGACGGAAGAGGAGATGATGCAGGTGTGAAAAAGCTCTATTAAGTTATTTATCGTGTTTTGTTCCACAGTTTGTCCGACTGCACATTGCTGGAATAACAGGCTCTTCGGGAAATAGAATAAATCATCGTATTCATGGTACCGACGTCGTTATTTTTTTTTTCGCAAAATTTAGGTAACAAATAAAGGTATTTATCCCAGTATGTAATTCAGTGAGCATTTAAGTTTTATTACTGGTCATTAAATGTTGACAAATGTTAAAGCATATAAAATGCATCTCACTGTTTTCTACAGCACATCACTTTCAGTTCAAAAAATGAACTAGGTATCTATCTGTAAATTCATGTTTGGCACATTTTTACATTAGTACCCTGTGACCGAGGTCACATGAGTGTCTGGAAATTCTAAACAGATGGAAGAAGCTCAGCTACAGTACAATATGCGTGAGAATTAGCTTGTGTATCAATCGCGAACTACCAGTCCATTTTTGGATTAAGGCACAAGCAAACAGTTCAAATCATAACAAAACTTGAATATCGAAGAAATTTGACACATCAATTCTATTAAAATATTTCTGTAAAAGTCTGTGATAATTAGTGCATGTCTGCCATTGCAGACCAATTAATGCAATCATGTAATATGAAAATCTACAAATCAACAATTGATATTATTAAGGTTTTAATTGTGAACTTTGTCACAGTTCTTACGTTTATTGTTTTTAGTTTAAGTGGTAGTTCTTTAAGAAACCAAACACTATAACAGATATTTAACAATCTAGTTATTTTGCTGCGGAAATAGCATAACTGTTTAAAATACGATCGCTTGTTAAGGCTGTGACGTCACCCGAAAGACATTTCCAAAACCAATTGCCATAAATATTTGACAGTAACAAACCATAATTCTGATGAGTGTTTGTTTCTTTGATTGTTTTCCTTGTTCTCTGCTGCATCTTTATTTACCAACTGCATTGCTGACATCGGCATACTTGGTTTCGTTTATTAAACAATATTTCATCAAACAGCTGCGGATTCCTATAAATTCCAGCTAAATTTTATAATTGCAAGTTACACATTGTTATTGTAAGCTACAATCTAAAAAAACGGAATATCAGTCCTTTTCTCTTAAAAAGATCTCACAGAACAGCTGCGATTTCCAGTTAGTTTTCCAGCTACACTATCGTCCCCATAAAAATGCCTTCCATACGAGGCAACGCTCTCCAGAGAAGGGTCACCCAGCGAAACTGTTTTACCGCTCTGTTGGTCTATGACCTTTAATCATGTTTTATTTCTGTGTTTAAATTTCCAGTTTATACCTTTTTTGATTAGTAATTAATCATTTACCCAACTTTTTTAATTACAAAATCACAGCTATAACGGTTGATAGACTGTATCAGATGAAAATATTGGTAAAACTACCATCACATCATATTTAACCTGGAATATCTTATTCCTGTTATGTTCATGTTGTTTTTCTTTCTATGGATTTTGTGGCGCCCGTGGCGTAGTGGTAGGGTCATCAATTGGTAATTTGTCTGACTAGTTGGTGTCTCACCGCGTGGGTTCAAATCCAATTCAGGGTGAAGGACTTAATGTGGAAAGGTGTTCCATTTATTTGCGTTGCGCCATTGGTTCTACCCAGGCACTTGTCTGTGGTTTTCCTCCACCAAATTGACGTGGACAGCACTATAATGATCATAATTGGTCATTGCGATCTATTTCGAAAACAAAAGAAAATGCTTTCCGTGAATATACATCACCAGATAAAAGAATGATTTTTATACATGGATGGTCAATTTGCTTCTATTGCCCATAGTCAGACTGTATTTAATAATCGAAATGTTTATTTTCCCTGTGTAGGTTCAAGTCTCGGTTAGGGCATATGACCTATTGAGGCGAGGTCTTTCAGCTGGTTCTTTGACAATTAAGTCTTCTAGAATAAGGGTTGAGCTATGTGCTCCAAGGCGGCCAACATCGAGTAGGTGGTAACAGTGAAGGGTCCAGCAGAATATTTCTATGTACCGGTCCTGTTAATGTATGCCAGAACTAGTACGAGTAACTTTAGCCAAGAAAGGAAATACAATTTCATTTGAATCAGCAATTGCCGGGACGGCATCACAACAGCTGAGAGTTGAGGCGACAAGAAATAATAGACAAGGCGATGTTGGAGAAAAATGACATTGACTGAAATGATATTGTTGGTGAACCATGCATACACTGTTTTTACATGTAGTCTCTGACAAAACACAACAATAGCATTCTACTGAAATGATATTGTTGGTGAACCATGCATACACTGTTTTTACATGTAGTCTCTGACAAAACACAACAATAGCATTCTGTTGTCTTCATTATGAATGATGGATTTCTCAAATGGCAGTAAAAAGAAAACGGATCTATTTAATCAAAAACTGCCAAAGTGATTAAGTATTCTGTGAGCTAGTTTATGATGACATAAAAGAGAAAAGTAGTGATGTAATTAAAAATACTGTCCATCTTGTATTTGGTTGAGAGGACAAGTATTTTTTTCTATCTGAAAATCTACAAAAACAATCTTGATAGTAAATATTTAAAGCAAGGACAAAATGACCAGAGTCCAATGTAGGTCAAAGGAAATTAAACGTAATTCACCTAATAGGATGAATTAAATAATAACATAGATTGTATGCACGTTGAGATTTCTTAATACCGTATTGCAGAGGTAACATTTTAACCATCTATAAAAATATGGCTAGGTCGTATGAGTATTGCAACAGACATTAAAATCGAAAAGGCACATGACACAGGTATTAATACGTCAGTCAAATGTAAAAGTCAACAAAACTGTGACGAGAAATTGTAAAAAATGCGATCCAATAGTAAGGGCTTTGGCGATATCAGTAGGAACAACAAACTGGGGTGCTCTTGGTGCGTTAACTTTTTCAGACCTATAACTTTCCACTTTCTCAAATGCAAGCAGTGAAAGTAAGTCTCATTAGTCGTTATGTCCATTTATGTAATATCTTTTTTTATTCTACAAGTCTTTACATAGCTGTTTAATGTCAAACTGTTTCTTTTAAGGAACTGTTCAGTTACTATGGCTTCCGGCTCCTGTACATATTGCAAATATTGTTATATTTGATTGCTCATATTGCACATGTTTCTATTAATTGTTATTCCAAAATGTCTGTTTGTTTATTGGGTTTATCGTCCCACCAACAGTTTTTAGTTATCGGAGACGGTGGCCACTTGAAGCAGATATATTGCAGCCTTCACTGTATATAGCATGTCGTGAATACCTGCCGCACCCAGCCACATTGTGACACCGGAACAACCGGTCGTGAATCTACCCTTATATTTTCTTGAGCGTTAGCAAGGGTGCTATATCATTTATAACGACTATGGTATCTAGAGGCCCGGGATCGATCCCGGGGCCTCCAGTACCTGGAGCAGACGCTCTACCGACTGCACTTCCAGGTCCGATCCATACTCTTTTACTAAAACACTGCCCTGCAACAGGTTACTGACAGACAGTATTTTATCCAATTGTTTGTGTTCTTGTGGTGTCACGCATTGATCGGTAGATATAAGTAGCTGTCTATGACATGCATACAGAAATAAGATTATCAAATAAACATTATGTTTTTGGTGTTAAATAAAAAACGTAGACAAATCTAATCTAACAAGCAGGGTGTGTTAGAATGTTCCTAGTCCTTTGGATGTCTTATGTTCTGTCTCAAAGTGGCAAATGACACATTTTATATTAGTGAAATAATTATTAAAATAGCCAGTGCAATGTGTTAAATGACATTAGTAGTATGTTTTCTGAAGGATTGACAGACAACTTTGTGTAAAGGAAGATCAGTGTTCACGTCAAGCCACTATTTTTAAGGCCCTTGTCTCATTTTGATATTTGTTATTAGCTACGATGCAAACGTTACATGTGGTTTGAATTAATGTACGCTCGGTAAATGCCGTTTACAAAAAACAACAACGAGTTCATACGTTCAGCGTCAACATATGGTAAGCATTTGACCAACTTTACAAACAAGAACATTTGTTTTGTTTGTGAAAATGTATGGTCCACTTCAGGTAGCCGGCCATAGCCACTGACAAAAACATCAAGGAGAGGAGTTACGTTGCAGTTTCGTGTATTGCTCTAGTGTCTTCCTTAGTAATCTCTATGTTCGTTTCATTCTTTTTTTTCAGATAATAATAATAACATAGCAACGTCTAACGTTCTCTTTCATTTGCATTACCTTATTAATTCCAGTCACAAAAAATACAGTTCATGCAGTAACAAAAGAAAACTAGTTTCTTTAAGCATAGACATGTATATAGTACAGTACAAGATATTAATATATGATATTATGTATGATTTATTTGGACTATTTGGACTATTATATAATAATATGGATATATAATATTACATCATTAGTAGGATTTTTACTCATCAAAACGACACATGCGTATAAGGCAATGTTTTCATGTCAGACCTGTAGAACTTCATGACACAAGACCACCAAAGTATGACTTTCTTAAATTGTGTTCAAACATCAAATCTGATTAATACAAAGAAAGAATATATGACAAAGTCCTATGAGTATTGCAACACATACCAAACTCCGAAAAGGCAAAGAACAAAGGTATTTCACATGCAAGCAAAGCGAAAAGTAAGAACAAATTTGTGATTTGTTATTTAAGGAAAAGAGCAAACCCGACAGTTACCGCCTTGGAACGGTCAGTCGGTAATATGGACCGACTAGGGTGCTTAAACCGGTTTTACAGAGCTCTAACCTCGCACTTCCTGACGAGTTTCTCAAATGCAAGCAACGAAAAGAAAAAAGGTCTATTTGAAAACAAAATGTCCATGCGCTGATATTTTCTATACGTTATGACGAAGTAGTGACGTCATCAAACATGTCCATATAGTGTTAGAAAAGGAATATGGTATTATTTCGATTTGAAAAACAACACGAAAATGGTTGACCACAAATAAAATTAACTTTCTGAATCATAAAAAAACATGACCAGAGACGAATAAATGGTTGTAGCATCTTGTTAATGTGAAGATGGAATTGAAGAACCAAAGTTCAATGTCAATCAAAGGAAATACACGTAACAATTTAGGGTATAAACATGGTAACTTCAGGTCTAATCAAAACATGGACTTAAAATTATTAGTTAATGCCAGCATTAATTAGAGTAAGTAACACGTGCATGTAGATATGAATATTATTTCGTAATATGGAACATAATATTAGATAAAAGGAATAAAATAAACAGTGTTTACAATATTACAATATATAGACCTTTTAAATATGATTTATTGTTTTCTCTCAGGACATATCCTTAAGGACAGAAGCAGCTGAAATGGCCTGTGTAGTTTATACTCACAGCCTGAAGATCGACCCACGCACTCATCTATGTCTACAACAAAAAAAAATAAGAAACACATTTTGAAAACATTCAAAAATTCGCAAACGACTTGCGGAGAGGAAGCTAAACTAAAATCAAATAATTATCATACGATAATAAGTAAATAACGTTATAAAACACAAATATAAAATGCATGTATACATTTTAAATGAAGCTTTTATACATTTTGAATCTTTTGTAAAATAAAATATTTTGAAAATCAATCATAAACCGTAAGAAAAAGGGTTCACTGCGATATAACCATATAAAAAAATTTGAACAATTGAACCACAATGAAATAAAAAAGCAACAACAGCAATAACGAGAATAGTATTAATAATAAAGAAGTAAAATTAAAACACATAGATAAATCAAAACGAACAAAATTAAAATGGATATTGCAAACATTAACACAATTCATTCAAGACAACATTTATTATGAAATACTTTAATGTAAACAATAAAAATAACGTATCATAAAAATAGAAGAGAAAATTGAAACTAATTTAAACGAAGCTTTTGAACGGTTTCAGTATAGAATAATTTAATAAGTAAAAGCAAACCGATACAGACGGACACTTATAATTAAATATAAGAATGAAAGCATTTTACTATTAAACCATTAACATACATAAGACACGAAGTAAGCAGAAATAATATCAGAAAGAAGTTTGACAATTCGACGTAGCCCCCTTTTAATTATGACAGTCATCATTTGATATTTAAAGCTAAAAATATTAATGGTGATAATAATAATTATGATGATGCTACTACTACTACTACTACTACTACTACTACTACTACTAATAATAATAATAATAATAATAATAAATAATAACACTCATAATAAATAATAATAATAATAATAATAATAATAATAATAATAATAATAATAATAATAATGATAATAATAATAATAATAACAATAGTACACACGAACTGCAAAATATTGCATAAACATCAGACACGTTTGAATTAAATTACATCTTTGACTGAAGTACACACATACATTAACCTCGTATTTTACGTCGAACTGAGGCATACTGTTGTTCTAAGAACAAATAGTTAATAGATTTTCAAGGGAAAAAACGTGAAGTTAAAATTGAAATGGATAAAACGAATACATATAAAAATGACAAAGCTTCCCTACCATGACAGTGTGTTTTATTGATGTGTTTATATCCTTCTCTAAACGGCAGGAGTACTCTCCTTCCACATTGACACACTCATCTGAACAGCCATGTTCGTAGCGTTCACACTCGTCAATATCTTTAAACAGAACGTATATTAATTTGTGCAATTATTGTTTTCTTTCTTAATTAAATAGTACTTTAACAGTGTATTCTATTTTGTTGTTCATTATCTCTTCAATTACCATTTAAATTTATGAGCATTTCTTAAAATCTTAAAATCCTTTTAACCATTTTCAAACTTTTAGATTTTGCTTTTATACGACAAAGAGTATTAATTTATCATAATAACGTTTGATCAAATATTCATTATGACTGCTTAAACACTGTACACATGTCGTATCTATTACTTTCATTAAAGACATTACCAACACTTGGACGTTATAACAACAACATTGTATATTTGAAATAACTTATATGCTATATTTACAATATTTTAATGTTTTGTAATGAAGTATTATTTTGAAAAATTAAATGAGATGCCCGGCGCTGAGTTGTTATAGGTCCCGGTGAGACATTTCACATTTAGGAATGCCATCTAGATGAATAGTGGTGGACCCGTGGCCCTACACCGATATTTGTCCTGAGCTTCATAGTTAATGGTCATTTAATTATATCGCTACGATGCAATTAAAATAAAAATGTCCCCACCTGTACATCCTCTAAATATATCTGCCTGATACCCGACGACAAATGCACACTTGTAGGACCCGTGTGTATTAGAACATGTCTGATGGATGTCTGGACAGATATTTGTCTACTCCTCACACTCGTCTATATCCACATCACAAGTGTCGCCTCGCCAACCTTTCTTGCACTCACATCCCAAGACAGGATGACATTTAGCTGCTCCTCTACCAGTACACAAATACTGATTCTTACAATCCTTGCCCCAAGAAAGAACCCTGCATTCTAAAATCAAACAGATAAAAACTTCAGTCTATAAATGTAATCATATCTTTGTAAGTGGTTTTATGATTTCTAGCCTAGTTTCATCAATGAGGACGATCTGTTCATTTCTTACATAACACAGTATTTAAAATAGCATAAATGGCAAAACAATGTAAACCATTATATACTCGCATATAAAATGTTTCTTTTCTAATATGTATATACAGTAAACGGAATTAAAATCAAAGCAACATGGGTATAACAATTGTAAATTTTACTAATTATCCTAACTATCGAAACATGTGTGTCATTGGTGAAAATATTATAAATGTCATCGAGTACTAGATAACTTGAACACTAGATCTAATGTCAAGTAAAAATAATTATCGAAAACTCTAAAGAAAAAAGTATTATATTGAAATGTGAAATGCCCAATATATTAAGCCGAATCTTTGTATGTGTCTGTCTGATCACAACGTCCGTCGTATTCCTCGTTATGATAAAATTGTCTGCATGATCCTATCCGGCGTACCCGTATAAACAATACCGCGTATATTGTCAGTAAGCGGTTGATCAAATTGGAATAAAAGTCGAGTCATAAGATTTTATCAAGTATCTGACAATCTGAAAACGTTCTTATTAGAAGGCTGATAAGTATTATTTTGGCTTGCAGCTCACGCCAGTCACAATTCTTTCTATTTTCACAGGTATTTTCACAGGGATTCGCTAAATAGTACAAACCGGCTTATGCGCATGCCCTAAAGAAAGCATGACGTTTTACCGCATTTTTAGTACGTTTGGATTTCCACATCTTGAAAGCCCGATTTTGGACCTGCAAATAGTCGATACATTCTTCATTTTTTGCGTTAAAGATGCAGTAAGACGTTACACTCTTGGTGTATTGGAAGTTGTTCGTCGCTTAAACTGCAGTATTAAATCATTCTCGTGTTTCTATCATTTGCATTTTTTTTCGTTCTAGCACACTTCATGCGTGTTGTTTCTCCTGAAGTTCAAAATGAAATAAGCAAATATATTCACTTGAAAGGAAACCCGTATATTTTGAACTGCGCTCAGTTGGAATCATTTCGACGAACTTCATTGAGTTTCTTAATATCTATGGCATTTTAAAAGCTACAATTTACCACCAATTCTTTCGACCTTGGCATAATACAGATCTTTGGCTTGATGTTAAGACTAACACTCATTGTGTGATTATGCTGATTGAACGTAGTGAATGTTTACGAAATCTGATCTATTTGTCCATTTGCTACTGTAGAAAACTACTGTTACAGTGAAAATGTTAGTTGAAACAATGTCTAGTTTTTTAAAGAAAAGACATTAACTTTCCCTTACATGTAAAACAATAAGATTAGATTGAAAAATATCCTTTATAAATATTGCATGTTTTCAATATCCTTTACTTTAAACAATATTGTTTTTCTTTTGACTTCGCCTTTTTACCAAAATGTTCTTGGCCATTTTTTTCTGATCGCCCGATTCGATCGTCTTAGGATACACTTGCGCATAAATGTTTACATCGACATGGTATCCTATTGCAATGTTGCTCACGGGTTTGTATTGATCGTTCGAAGTAGGATAAACGTATCTTAACGACAAATATCCCGAAACTCAAACTTGGGTACTGCTTTTAGTACTCGTTTTAAGTTCTGGAAAATAATAATGTATATTTATTTAAAACTTATAAAGCCAAAATGAACATTTCCTGCAAGGTTAGTTTGAAAAATATAAACTGTATGACCTCACAGGCTGATTTCTTTGGAAAACGATGAAATAGCTTGAGCACAACATCAATCGTTTGAATATAAAACATCATTGGTGTATCTAATAATTATGTATCCGTATGCTAATTATTTCAACACATATCACGAGGGACTGCATATACTTTATTTACGGCTTAGGGAAGTTTGTTTGCATATAACTACTATTAAATATAGTAAATCAAGTGGCAGATTCTATCGACTTTATCACGTTTCCAAATATTCCTCTCGAACTTTCAAAAATTGGGCACCGTTTTTTGTATTAACTTGTGCCATAAAATCAAGCCTGAGCTCGGATTTAATGGTTTTCAGTATACAACACGTAATCTGAGTAAATTTCGTAATAATGTTTGAACATAAGCGTTATGGCTAGCGCATGTAGCGCATGTAATCTTAAAGGAAAGATAAAACAATAAACAATAAATTAAACTAGTGAAAGACATACCAACATATACTTACGCCTAGGTACTTGGATAACACGTAAAAATCTGTTTGTTTTTCTTACGCATGTTTCTGGTATATTGTGGGTGACGATGACAGAAGGTTAGATATACACCTCTTTTACTAGTAAGTCTGTATGCAGATAAAACAAGCAAAATAAACAAACACAACCAACAAACAAACAGCAACAATTTTTACCTGTGCATATATTGTCTGTCTGTTGACTATACCCTGCATAGCAGGGGAATCTGAAGCTCCCGACTGTATTCTCACACTCATGGGGACATGGCTGGGCACCTTCTTGCATTCATCAATATCTTATATAACAATGAATAAATTGTTGACATGTAACTATTTCAGTTATTATGTTTTGATAATAACTTTTGCCTCCGCAAATAATTGTGTTTTATTAGATTTATAACTTGATAACTAAGTTGATCTGATGATCTGATGCTGTATAAAGAAGTGTGTGGCATACGCTATGACATGATATAAGCTGTCTGCATTGATATCTCTATGCGTGTTATAGAAAGTATTAAAAACTAGAGGACATGGACGTGGCTGCTATGCGTAAGGTCACTTCAAACCTGGCATTAATTGTAGTAAAAATATATATCACGTTGAAATCATTCTCTTTTTGGTATGCAAAGTTTATAGCTTGGACTTTGGTTCCTCAATTCCATCTCCGCATGAACAGGATGATACAACCATTTACTCTTTTCTGATCATTTTTTTCTTGATTCGAAAAGTTAATTTCATTTACTATTAACGTTTCCTGTAGGCTTTCTTATCGAAATAATACCTATCTCTCTTCTTAACACTATGTGGACATTATTTTTAATGATGTCACTGCTTTTGTCATAACTTGTCAAACAAAAACGTCAGCGCTTGGACACTTATTTAAATGGATCAGTTTTCTTATCATTGCCTGCATTCGAGAAACCCATTGCGAGGTAAGAGCTCTGTAAAACCGGTTTAAGCACCCCAGTCGGTCGCTATTGCCGACTGACTGATCCAAGGCGGTAACTGTCAGGTTTGCTCTCATTGTTAAATGACTAATCACGGATTAGTTCTCACATTTACATTTGGCGTGTATGTGGATACCTAGGTCCTGTGTCTTTTCAATTTTTGTAAAAGTTGCAATGCTCATAGGACTTTGTCTTATATATTCTTATTAAACATTGCAATAGGTTAAATAATCCAATATATGATTATTAATTACAAATAATATACATGTTAAATAGTATATGTCAATATATTTATTTTAATTTGCATGGAAAATGACAGATCCGTGGTTAAATAAATCTTTTCTATATAGCGCATACCTCGGCATGTGCTGCTTGCAGTTAGTGCATAACCAAGGAAACAAAAACATTGTGCTTCACCGTCGTTTGCATTCATCCTACAGCCAGGGACCCGAGAACAATTGTACAGAAACACCCACTTGTAGTAGGCACTGCGGTGATCGAAACCATCTGTTTAGCTAAACTTTAACACGAGCAATATTTTACAAAGGTGTGAACGGCTTTCAACGCTACAAAAGTGAAGAAGCAAGAAAGATCACGAATGTGCTACACCCAAGTCTCTACAGAGAGCACGCGCATTTAACAAGAAAATCATGAATATTCTCAGACTTAAACACTGTCTCACACTGTCCGCTCATTATGTAAACATGTGCGAAAGCGAGGAACAATATCTCTAAGAGGATGGGAACTAGGCTATCTTGTTACTTGCTGTTTGTCTCCTATATCTTTTTATGATCACATGCTGATTTGCTACTATAGGCATACTCGGTTTCTTTAGTCAAGCGAGGCTTCACCAAACGCTTTCATAATATCAACCTACACTTTTATTGGTGGTATGCTTGGTTGTAATCGCTGAAAATTGTCTCCTCGAATAGCTGCGATTTCCTGTTATTGCCTACTTCACTATCACCATGAAATCTTAATCCATAAGATCAACCACTCTCCATTGCGGCACCAATTACCGATAGCCCTTCAGGAAATTGCCAATGGCACCATAGAAAAATGTCATGCAAATGACAGTTATCATAGTATTGCGCATCAAACACGACAACCCACTCTAGTTTTGTTATGGGTGTTGAATCTTTACGAGTAAACAAATAAATGCGGCCCAATATCAGTCAGATAGAATGCTGCGTCCAACAAACGCACTATCGTCTCAGTAAGGAAACAAGAAACACAAAAAGATATAAAGATACAGCGTTGATGAGATTTAAATAAACAAAAATGCATTGATTATTTACATTTGGAAAAGATCAATGATTGCAAGAACTACAGCAGCGAAGAACTAACTATTTTATGTTAATACTTTATTTTTCTTCTTATAAAATATGTAACATGTTAAGGACACGTTATAGAATTGTCCATACGATCATGTATTTTTTTCAACATAGTTCTAAATACGCAGACAAATTACTTTGTGAAACTTGCCACGAAACATAAATAGTTATAAAATTGCCAAAATATTTGTCACAACATTTCAATGTTAAATTTGCATTAAGCTTTCAGACTACTGGGATAGTGTTTACAGCATCTAGTGACTCATCTTCGATTTCCTGCTACTATTAACTACTCTTATAGAGTTAACAACTTGTGCATGTCGAAAGCAGAACTTTAGCTTCTGACTAAACTACAGTAGGAGCGCAGTTTGTGATAGAAAGTACGTCGAACAAGTGTCGTGCTGTTCAGAAAAAAATATAATCAAAGTACACTACGAAGTAGAGAGAAATACCAATTAAGTTTAAGGAAAGTTATTGATTTGGAAGTGTGCATGGAGTACGCCCTTAATGTCATCGTTAAAAAATCTAACGTTTACTATAGTGCTCAAGAAAATGTGGTGTTTCTAACAAGGTCTCCTATAATCAAATTTTGTAAAATGTAAAAATACAACAGTCAAGCGTAATACAGGAGACGCTAGAAATGTTAAAATAGGTAAGTCTATTCTCTTTTCTATTTTAAGACGTACATGAATAACGGCAAGTTTTGACCATGAATATTATTTGTTTGCTTATTTGTTTAGAAACAAAAGCTGCTAAAATCATAATCACTTTGAACTTACCTTATTCACAAAATCCCGTCGTAGAATTCATCGTGTGTCCAGAGAAGCAAGTTCAGTTACAGCCGCCGTCTGTGTTGTTACAAATCTGCTTACAATCATGGGTTAACTCTTCCCACTCATTGATATCTGTGTAAATATATAATATAAGGCTATATGACAACTTAATTATGGCAAAGTATTATAATACGTCTAATCATCTTTTAAAACATTTATTAAAGTGATTAATTATTACTTGATTTAGATATTCTGGACAATGATGAAAGACATGCTTGTCTTATTCAGCATATTGCATGTCATCCTTGCCTGTTTATTTGTATAATATTATAATAAATATCAAAAACGCATACATTTCATGCTATTGTAATTTGCGAACTCATTGAATAAATATTATTAATGAGATGAAATATGTTATAAATATATGATATTGATTACGCATATTTTTCTTCTTTAAACTATTATTTTTATGACCCTTCTCAGCTTTTTAAACATAAATAGTGTCTGGTGTTTGATTCATACATATATTGTTCATTCTGTTCAAATCTATATATAGACACAATAAGAATTTCCGGTAATAATAGGTATCAATGGCACAGCTGATTACCCGGACGATGATATAACGTGATCTAAAAACATTGTTTGTTTTCAGTTTAAAATCGTTGTCTGTCCAGCTTTACTCAGAGATAAGTAACCTTTTTGCAATGACCAGACGGGTGCGTCACATTTCACATAGATGTGGAGTACCGTGGCGGGAGCGGTTAGAATCGCAGACTTGCAACTCCTCAGCCCCTCACTGCATGTATTCGAGTCCTTATAGGGGCAAGAACTTTCATGTGGGGGGTTTACCAGCTAACCTGTGGTGCGACGGTGGTTCTAACAAGACGTAATGCTAGGATCTTCCACAGTAAATAATTAGCAGGGCGTCGACAATATGACCATAACTATGTCGGTTCGGAGTAGCACTCCCTCCCACAAAAAAAAAGAAAACAAAAACAACTCACAAAAGAAAACAAAACAATAAACACAAAAAACAACAACTTCAAAACAAATAAAACATAGGTGTAGGTCATAAACATAACAATTTCGCGGGACCTTAGCTAGTTATTAGAATTAAATTATTGGTCCAAATTTTCGGATTCCACCTTTAAGGTATTCATAACTGCCCTTTCCCTGGTTTCCTGTTTCTTATGATCTAGATTGATACAAGTCTTTTTTTGTATGATGAGCCTATGAGCATTCTTTGTACGTGAACATTCTTTGTACGCCTTTGTAAACCTACAGTTTATGCAGCACATTTACTACTTTAAATTCCCGTTTCAGTAATTGCATTCCAGATATTGTATTAAGATTTTTGCATTAACAGATCCCCTTTTAAAGACTACTGTCTAGTTACTAGAGCCATTCCTTTTTTCAGAAACATGTCCGTTTCCTTTGTAATTTTGCAAAGACTTATTTTCATCTTTCTGAACCATTTCAATATTTGAATATTTTCAGGGTTAGATGTTCAAAACCACAAAATGTGTTCACATTTCTACACTACTTTTGACCTAACCATTTTTTGTGTAAGTCAAAACCACAATAGCCTCATATAGAGAAAAAATGCAATGCACATTATTTACTGTTCATAAGGTCTTTTTTCATTTTGAACATGCTTTGGTCTTTTTTAATAAAACATTTGCCTTGATTATTCCCTCTACTATTGTTTGTTATGAACAGTCCAATCACAAGAGTTTGCAATAATAAAACAACAAAATGTTTGTCTCCCTGAAATGCAGTTAGTCTGAAAACAATGTCGTAAAAGTAATGACTGCAATAACTACTGTCTAACCATTTTAACTTAATTTTCAAGCACTGAATACTACGGTGCCTGCGGCGCTTTGAGTTTAAAACTGTATAACACATCGACAGTCCTGAGAGTGTATTACATATTAACCAGGCACAGAGCATCGGACCTCCCACACACACAACATAAAAAGTCATATATAGTTCGATTTAAAGACGCCCACTCAAAGTTCCGTGTTAAAAATGCCCTGCTTAATTTTGATTTCCGAAAAAGAAACCTTTAACGTCTCGGACAAATACCCTACTGAGGTAATAGAGAGGCGAAAAGTACTCGTGGACCACACGAAAGCAGCACGTCGTGAAGTCAAGAGTGCTGTGTTAATGCATGAAATAACCGATTATTCCAACTCCTTACTGTCAGCTAGGAACTACCAGAAAAACATAGACTCAAGCGGTTGTTTGTTGGGTTTATCGTATTCCAATTATCTGGAGACAGTGTCTACTTGAAGTAGATATTGTGCTGCCTTCATTGTGTATAGCATGCCTTAAACATTTGTACCAGGCATGATACCACATGCAGTCACATTATCCCGACACCGGACCAACCAGTCGTGGAACTACCCTTATATTTGCTTGAGCGTTAGCAAGGGAGCGATACCACCGATTTTTACCACTTTGGTATGTCGCGGCCCGGGTTCGAATCCTGGGACTCTCGTACCTGGAGCCGACGCTCTACCAATTGCGCTACCAGGTCCGGTCATGAAATCAAAAGTACATCAGGGAATGTCAATGGGTTAATATAATGTCTTGACGATGGGGACTTTATCAACTTTGTTAATCTTGTTGACTGTTTTCTGCAACAAAATATGGTTCTGTATCAAACAAAAACAAGCCACGGTGGCATATATTATTTTATTGATAATTTATGAAAAAGGCATATCTTTACAATCAACTGAATATAACGGGATCATGTGGAAATAAATTGATCGTTCTTTTGTTAACATGGACTTTGATTTACATGTCGATTCCACCACATAACTAAGCATATTTTATTTACACCCCGAACGATTCTTTGAATAACTAGTGCTTACAGAATACTTTTTTTTCAATTATGGGTTTAGTAACTGTTTAGGGCGATTTAACGTAGGCCGTGGTATCAAGACTGATAACTGATGATAATAATATCATGTTTTATACATACACTTTATACTGATACTACAAATAACATATTAATAACATAATAACAAATGAAAAAAGATTTAAAATACTATCCAATCTTCATCTCTTAAAATTGTATGCAGGAAAGCAATAGAATAGAACAAAGCATTTGATTTGTACAAAGTACATCATCGTTACAAATGGAATTTAAATATAAACATTATGTACTTTAATGAATTGATTCAAGTGGCATGTAATGGTGTACAACATTTTAAACAACAATCTTTTTTATTTCTGATATTCAGCAAAGTGGAATAATAACCGAAATTCAATGCATTAAAGCGCCACACTTTACCTGTTTAAAGATCAATATAGCGCCATCTATAGCACTTTTCCCGGAACGATTAATTTTAGACGCCGCGGCTCAATCGGAACTCCTCGGGTAGTTCCGTCCACGGGACAATCATCCCTCGGATGTATCTTGTGCAATGATACTTACTGAAATCACGATCGTTTTGTTCGCCGGATGTCGGAAGAAGAATATGCCTAAAATGAAGATCGCACAAAACATAAACAATGCCATCGTTTGATAGCTGCATGTCTGCTGCGTTGGGTAAATCTAAATTTGATGATTTCAATTTGAAGCCGCCACAAAATGAAGTTTTACAGGCATCGTACTGAGGTGAGCTGTCAACCAACCTGCAATCTTTGTTTTGACGTCTGTCTCAAAAGTGGTCCCATTTCGGGAAATGTCCTAGTTGATCCGACTACTTACATACATCCGAGAAATAATTCCTGAATTATCCAAGGTGCTTGATTGGCGCGGCTATGCGGTTTCACTGATCGATTTACATCTGACTAAAAAGTTAGTTAAGGAGGTTAAAAATTAATAGACCTATGTTGTCAATGGTGGCTGCGGCGTCGACGCAGGGAGAGGGGAGGTAACCTAAATATAAGATAATAGACAGAGTTTAACTGAATATGTCCTTGCATTATTCCCCTTCATAAAACTTTATTGTACATCATTTTTATCCAGTTTCTCCTCATGTACCTCATGCACCAATTGAAATTATGCTTGGTTTTAACACTGATAAACCACACGATACTAAGATTAAATACTTTGTGGGTATTATGCCGAATTAAATTGCCAAGAAGTTAAGACTCTATAATTAAGTAACATCGACACTATTCTACTAACAAATTTCTAGAAACAGGTAATGTACCATTTACCAGACTAAAGTTTCGCTAGTCTGGAGTTCCTTCCCCTTTCACTACGTTATCGGGTCAGGCACAGGCTAAAAATGGCGACCGCCAATGTAAGTTTACAGACACATTTAGCGAAGCACGAGTTATAATTTATCGCTGTGCCATTCGAAAGATGTTTTAATTATGATCATAACTTAGTTCATATAAGCGATTACAATACGTAATTTTAAATGGTACATTACCAGTTTCTAGAAATTTGTTAGTAGAATAGTGTTTTTTACAATAATGTCTTTACAATACTTTATTATAGAGTCTTAACTTCTTGGCACACTTGCAAAGGTTATAACACCAAACATTACCGTGTTATTTTCCAATACAGCGGAGGCCGCCATTGTTAGCATCAGCCAGACGCACTATTGCGTAGGATAGTACGCTGGGAACCAGACTAGCGAAACTTGAGTAGCACGCCCTCTGGTGAGAGAATGACATTGTGGATCAAAATTACACACAGCCGTAAAGCTACAGTTAACGTAAAGCGACAACAGGGGACATAACTCTTGAACGCGGGAATTAAGTATGGATGATGTATAATGGCGGATTCGTCAGTATATTTTACTGTACTGGAGGCATTAAAGGCTATAAAAGAGCACGAGTTAGTGACAAGCAATCGGTTTCTTGTGTTGTCATCAACCAAGGGGTTTGGAAATACTGGTAAACATAGCGTTAGTTGCTGCATGCATGTATATTATGTTAATTCAATGCTATTCTTGTCATCTGTAATTTGTAAATATAACTATAATTTAATGGTAGTTCCACGGCAGGTCGGCCGTTTGTCAGGATAATGTGACTTGGTGTGTTATCATGTGTTCGCAACATGCTCTAAGTGCTACCTGTTACTGTACAGGGAGCGATAACGCATAGCATATCACTTATTATCTGTCAAAACGTTAACAATAAAAAATCTAAATTATAATGATCATCTTTGTTTTGTCTTCCTCTTTTTATTATCCTTCATCTTCTTGTTTTCATTTTTTTTATATACTACTTGATCCTGTAACTGGTATGTACCAGCAAACCATTGTAATCCTTGCAGTGGTAATGCACTTGATGTCACTTTATTTGAATACTGTATGTAATTTACCTTCAGTCTACCAAACCCATAAAAGGTGATTACAAATAGTTCTTTTTTAAGTAAGGAACACTTTTTTTTTACAAAAATAATAATTCTTCATTAATTTATTTATTTAACATTTCCATTATTATTATCCTTTAAGAAATACGCGATTATAGAAAACCCAAGGTTAGTGGGACACCAGTGGCCACCCTTTTGTGGTTCTTGCTTTCAAGACATTTGGATGTCATCATGGCCGAGATAAAAATGCAAAAAGAAAGCAAAGAAAGGTATTATGCATCCAATTTGATATGGTTTGAGTAAATACTAAAAATATAATATATATTGGGTTTTTGTCAATTTTCGTCATCTTTACCCATATCCTTTGCACATGTTTTGTCTAATCTTATTCCACAGTATGTAATGGACAATTAATAGGCCATATTACCCCACTTGTGTCCAATATTGATCCATACTTGTCTGATGAAAATGATTTGCAATGTGAGGATACGTTTGCTCTGATGGCCATTACATGTGTCAAATCCTGATCCACAATGGTCTGATGGCCAGTATCTAGTCATATGAGCCTACATGTGTCAAATCCTGATCCACAGTGGTCTGATGGCCATTACCTTCTCATATGAGCCTACATGTGTCAAATCCTGAACCACAGTGGTCTGATGGCCATTACCTTCTCATATGAGCCTACATGTGTTAAATCCTGATCAACAGTGGTCTGATGGCCATTACCTTGTCATATGAGCCTACATGTGTCAAATCCTGATCCACAGTGGTCTAATGGCCATTACCTTCTCATATGAGCCTGCCTGTGTCAAATCCCGATCCACAGTGGTCTGATGGTCATTGCCCAGTCAGATGAGTCTTCCTGGGAGAAAGCCTGACCCACAGTGGTCTGATGGCCATTACCTTCTCATATGAGCCTTCCTGTATCGAATCCCGATCCACAGTGGTCTGTCGGCCATTACCTTCTCATATGAGCCTACATGTGCCAAATCCTGATCCACAGTGGTCTGATGGCCATTACCTTCTCATATGAGCCTACATATGTCAAATCCTGATCCACAGTGGTCTGATGGCCATTTCCTTTTAACATGAGCCTACATGTGTCAAATCCTGATCGACAGTGGTCTGATGGCCATTACCTTCTCATATGAGCCTACATGTGTCAAATCCTGATCCACAGTGGTCTGATGGCCATGACCTATTCATATGAGCCTACATGCGTCAAATCCTGATCCAAAATGGTCTGATTACTATTTCCTGGACATAAATGTCTACTTTCTTTAAAACATATCTTATGTTTTTTATCGACTTTTGACAGTTTACTCCAGTGTCTGACTGCTTGTATATATGATTATAAAATGAATTTGTGCGCCTTCTTAATTTTTATAATTTAACGGCTCTTGTTTCTTCTTTGTCTTTATGACAAACATTTAAAGTTTCTCTAAATATGTTTTTTTTCTGATAATATGTACTCCTTTGGCTAATGGAGTGACTTGTTTATGTTTACAGAAGCAGAAATCAGTAGTGTTATCCTGCCATAATTATGCAAAGGAACCAACTCGCCATGCTGTGTTAGACACAAAGAAGGTTGGCTGTCCGGCGAGATGCTGAAGGAAATAATTCATGTCCCTCAACTCAAAGTAAACAAGATTTTTTTCACACAGTTTTGATAAGAATGTTTGACTTCCACATTGTTTGTTACCATTGAATGTCTTTAATTACTATCGTGAAAAATCTTTTATGTGTTTAATGTTGCATGAAAAATAGGGTTACCTTTTTTTCTTTTTTGTATAACAATTGAAAGAATTAAAACAGGGAATAACTGTGTGGTATTTTGATAATCAATGTGTTTTTTTACTATGCACTTACCAACCCCTCCTCAGACAAGCTGTAACGTTGACCACCTATGGGCTGGTCCTCATTGTAACCTGGATAGACATATAATTGCCAAAATGGTGTATTTTGTGATTTGAGTTTCAGTATTATATATAACATGATATCCACTGCTTGTAAAGCAACTCTCTGACCTATCCAACCTAGGGCTGACCATCGTAAATAACTTGGAAAATCCTGATAGCTTATAGACTAATAGAATACCTGAGAAAGGGTTCTTATTTTATCTTCACAATTTCAATTGGTTATATATGATTTCAACAGATAGAAATATTCTAAATTATTTGTACTTACTGTTATGTATGTTTTAAAGCTATCTCTTATTTAACTTTGTCATTTATGCGGATGAAAAGAAGCGCTCTAGGGGCAGGATGGCCGCAGAAGTACGGGAACAGTGGTCTTAGAAGATTTATGCTAAGTCTAAATGATGTCCATGAAAACCATCCTGTAGGAGAGGTAATGAATTTCACTGTTTGATTTGCGTTATTGTTAGATATAAGTTATATTTTTCTCATACTAATTACTCTTTACATTAATATCAATATATTCTTCTGCCTTAGATTAAATGGCTTTAGCCACAATTATATATCAACTGCTGTTTGCTAATTTATTTTGCAATTTCTTTTAGCTTTTCATTTCTCATTATCTGGGATTGATTGTCATAGCTTCTTTCCAGTTAGCTTAGTTGAAAAGCAACCCAATCTAAACACTGTAAGTTTTATTTTGGGTAGATCCAGGTTCAAATCCTGGACTGGAATACCTCGACAGTCCCATTTTATCTTTTTTTATTTTAAATATACTTGTTTAAATACTGGTTTAAATTTCTTTTGTTATGTATAAAACCTAATTATCACATAACAGACAAAATAAATATACTTTATTGAACTGTTTCATACAAAAGGTTCAAAGTACTGAATAGTATATGTAAAATCACTCAGGCATATGTTTAATACACCTTGATTTAATTTCAATTAGGCAACTTTCTTAAAATTTTATTTCAAAATTCTTAAAAAAAATTGGCATAGGTAGATGTATTTCATTCACACATACCAGTACACTGTACACAATCTCACTTTATACTAATATAATACCCTATAAAAACTGTTATAGTTAAAGGCACATCAGAAGCTATTAAGGTGAAAAAAGGCTTTATAATGTACTCTTTGGTCTGTATCATTTAATCAGAAAAAAAAAGATTTCTTTGTATAAAAATAGCCACATGTTCTGATTTTTGACAAGTTGGCTGGGCTGTGCCAAAGGATTGATCCAGATGTTGCCTCCCAAATAGAGATATTAACAGAGGATGGTGTAGCAGACATCACAGAAATGAAAAGGCAGGTTGCACAGTTTGTGTCTGTTACACACCAGGCCCACCACTTTTCCACATTAAACCGCAGGTTTAATCCAACTAAAAGGGTAATAAACTACCGTATGACGAAGTGGAAGGAAGAAGCTGATGATCAGTCCAATCTGTTAAACTTAGTAAGATAGTATTAGGATATTATTTCATTGTTGTTGTTTATTAATTTAGTATAAATGTAACATCTCAATAGTTGCATAATGTAAATACATTTTTCTACTATGCATATAACATCAACAAACACGTAATTGTAATAAGAAAATTAAGATAAGAATTCTACTATTAAACTGTCAACAATTTGGCATTAATGCCACAATGTTTTGTTATACATCAGATGCATAATATAGTATGCGGATTTGTTGTTAGCACTTTCTCATGTTGCTCAAGACATTCACCAAAAATACTGTTTTCACTGGATAAAATGCTTTAGTAGCAAACATTAAAACTATTCAGATGCAGCAGGAACAAATGGATCATCCAAATGATCTCATATTTTTGAGAGTCAAAAAGGAATCAAATAAGCAAGGAAAAAGTGAGGTATCAGTGCTCAAAATGTCAATATTAAATGTTATCTGTTTCTGTTTTTGTTAAATCAACATTTACAATGTTCAAGTTATATCTATTTTTTTCCTTATGCTTGTGTTTCAAAATGAAAGTGTTGGTGCAGGGGTTTTGTGTGTTGACTATTGTGTTTAAAAATGGTTCTGTTAAATGCCTATTGCCAGTATTGAGACATTATTACCAAATTCGATCTTAGATACTTCCTGGGAAGAATGATATTGGTGATTGCATTTGGTATCAATAAGGTTAAGGTCAATGTCATTTTTACTGAAATATATATTTTGTTGCTATTAAATAACTTTAGTCAGAATTGATATATAATTACTTAATTTTGTTCATAGATAATTTATGGGAAGTCTGGGGTCTTGTTTAGAATAAATCTTGTCTACTGAGGCTAAAGAAATTAATAAGTATAATTGTGCCATATATGTAATATATACGCAGCAATTTCTAAAATGTTGGTTGACTTACCTTTGATGTTAAGTTTGTACCACAATTTACTTTCAGTTACAGATTTTTGCAGTTATATCTACAAGTTATATCTGTTCATTTATGCTTGTGCTTGTTTGTTTTATAAGTAAATTCTGCATGTCAATCTACAAGCTGGTGCGGTTTTGTTTGGACTTTATTTACATTTTTTCATAGTTCATGTATCATTGCCTATGTACGTATTTATTATTTACAAACATTGACAGTTTTGTTTGTGCACTTATAGTTTACAAGTATGGACATCTATGCTCATATACCCATTACTCTACATTTGTAAACAGTTGTATAATAGTTGGTATCAAAATGATAGTCTTTAGATGTAGATTCATATAATTATTCTACTTTTATTTAAATGCTTTGTAGGTAAGAAAATCTTGATTTATTTATTTTAATTTTGATGTCCAAATGTTAATATTTCTTTATTTAAACCCCTAGTGTCAAAGCATTCTGCAGATACCCTGGGTTTCCCACCTTTGTTTGTTAGCTTGGTCAGTAAGTTTTGTTGTCTACATTTAATCACTTAATCTGCCAGCCATGATGCTGCTCTTGTTGGATAAAGAGAAGCCAATAAGGCCATAATAATGGAAGCTGATTAGTGTTGTTACTTAGTTATTTTTGTTGTTTAACCTATTTTTAAGATTTTGACTTCTTATTATCTTGACTATTTATTATATATTTGTAACTTTGTATGGCAGTTAGAAGGAATTCATTGATTTTAGAGGACACTTTATACATATTTTCATTGGAATATCCATCGTTATAAGTTGCTGGAACTCCACTTACTGTGTTAATTAAAATTGCTACTATATACAAAATCAAAGTATGTAAACTATTGGCGAGCCATTCTGCTGTTTTTCTGCACCCGTCTTGTAGTCTTGTAACTTTGATCATTAAATATCAATAACAGCTAGAACTGCAAACTTATTTACATATATATATATATATATATATCTATATATATATATATATATATATATATATATATATATATATATATATAAACAAACCTATACATATATATATATATATATATATATATATATATATATATATATATATATATATATATATATATATATAAACAAACCTATATATATATATAGGCTTGTTTACTCATAATTTACAATCATTAACATGTTTATGTCTACAATCATTGACAATTATTTATGTGCAATAATATTCATGATATTGCTTTCACAATAGCATGATATTATTTTATCAGATAAATGTGACAAATCATGAAGAAACAGGTGCCTTATTTACATCCACGTCATAAGAAAAGGCACATTTAAAATGCCAACTATTTTTCATGGTTACTATTTAAATAAACATTCAAATCTACTATTTCAATAACGTTATTCTGACCACCATTTCAATAATGTTATTACAGGCTACCATTTTAATAACGTTATTCCAAGCTACGATTTCAATAGCGTTATTCCAGGCTACCATTTTAATTATGTTATTCCAGGCTACCATTTTAATAATTTTATTCCAAGCTACGATTTCAATAGCGTTATTCCAGGCTACCATTTTAATAATGTTATTCCAGGCTACCATTTTAATAATGTTATTCCAGGCTACCATTTCAATAGCCAGGCTATCTTTTGAAATAACATATCAAAATACCATTTTTATTAACATTATACCAGACCACCATTTCTATAACATTATACAAGACTACAACTTTAATAACTTTATTTTAGACTACCATTTGAATAACATTAGTCCAGACCCGCTGCAATAGCTCAGTTGGTAGAGCGTCAGCTTGCGGATCGGGAGGTCGTGGGTTCAAACCCTGGCTGGGTCAAACCAAAGACTTAGGAGTTGGTAGTAGTGGCTTCCCTCCCAACGCTTGGGGCTAAGGAGACAGCATTACTCCTGGCTCGTCGGTGTCAGTATAATGGACCGGCCGGGTTCAGTCCCTGGGCACCTCATAAGTGCCCATGTGCTATAATGATAGAAATGTCGCTGCACAGTATCGGCAAAAATGCTGGCAAATCCCATTCCCACATTATTCCAGGCTACCATTTCAATTTACATTATACTAGGCAACAATTTCAATTAACATTGTACCAGGCAACCATTTTACTTAACATACCATACTACCGTAACAAACATTTTTCATTAAAATATTTCAACGGAAGCCCAAGGATTAATTTGTGACTTCCACCGCGGACAGCCTTGGCACCGATTCATAGCGAAAGGGTCCAATGGGGTAAAGGCAAAAAAAAAAAAAAAAAAAAAAAAAAAACAACATTTGACCAGCTGCAAAGCCTAGCCTGGGCCTTATCAGAGGACGAGTTCCAACATAGGCTTGATAGCCTGGAGAAATCAGAACTGTGGAGGCCACTGAAAAACTATATGGCACGCCAATGGCTTCCATTGAGGGTTGTGTGTATGGAGAGTCTTGTATTTATGCCTTATCCTTATCTATGAAAAGCAGCATAGTTATAGTTTACTTCTTTCCATATAGTCATCAATTTCCTATTGTTTTCAATTAGCACTCCTGATAGTATTACTCATAGTGTCAACTAATGACAGGAAAGTGTTTTCCATTTTCAATAAGAATTTAGATCAAACTAATTTTGTAATTAATATGCCTTTTGTGATAAGGTTATTTGTGATCTCTTTTGGATTCATTCTGGTAAAATTCACTGTTATTACAGTTATATTTTGGTTTCAGTTAAATATCTTAAGTCATGATTCATTAATTACTGTGAAATTTGGTATACAGTTTCCTTGAAAGTAGAGGAACTTTGGTGATTGCTCCTGGGGTCCATCGGGTTAAGCTCACGGTCACTGTTATTAAAACCAGATGCTTATGGCAATGTGCTTAATGGAAATTAACTTTTAGAAAATTTGATAGTGTTTATTTTTGGTGACTTTTGACATGTTTCTGTGGATTAATAACTTGTTTTCCACTGATTTATGATGAGCCTTTTATGTACACCTGTAACTGTCTATATTGCTTTGGTGTTTTTACTTTATTTTACTTTCAAAATATCAAACATTGTTAATAAGCACTAATTAAGATAAAGCAGATTTGCATGCATGTGTTACTGCATGTTATGTTTCTTAGAAATGGGCTCAGTATTCTCGTACTTGTGAACTTCTGGTTGGCGTCCACACCAACAATGGTTTAGAAAGGCTCCATGGGGTACTAAAGAATGTGTACTTAAAGAAGAACACAAAAAGGACAATAACTGCCATGGTGACAATTCTGATCCACACATTTTTTTCCAGATAAGAAACAGCGGTGAGAATCTTTGTATAAAAATGTGTGTTTAATGTTAGGATGTTAGCAGTCTGGACACAGATAAGTACATGTTTATGGCACTAAGATTCAAGTGGTTTTGGCTACATTTAAATGTATCAGCATTTTAGGTATCTCATACAAAATGTGGATAATGAGTGCACATGACATGTAATTGTGCTTGAGCAGTTTTGTTATATATGTGATAGCTTTTATAATGGCTGAAATAACAAACAACTTTATAAAGAGTTTGAATCTCCAAACTGAATGAAAATAGAATTTTGAAATTAACTAACCTGGTAATATGCAGAGAAATATTCAGTGTCGTTTTAAAGAAACCTCTTACAAATTTCAAAAATAGCAGAATATACCAGTTTTTTTGCCTCTTTTGCAATTTATTGGATTTTGTATGAGAGTGCTTTCAAAGTCTCACAGTTTGATGGTTACTATGTATGTTACATAAAAAAACCTAGTGAGTAAAAAAATGTATACTGAGTATATAAAGAATATTAGAGTATGTAAAGTTGTATTTGATTCTTTCAATAAATTAAGTGTCAATTGGTTTAAAATTTCTATAGCCATTCTCTCTTTTGGAGAATATGAAGAGACAGTAGTTTTTCAAGTAAAATATTTTAGAGTGCCTTAAATGAATCAAAATACCTCCACATATGTCAGTAGTTCAAGAACCGCTTATTTAAATATAAAATTTAGCTAAATTAAATAAAAAATACAAGAACCCAATGACCCTCACCTCTCTTTATTCGGGGATAATTGACTAATGACACGCTGTAGAGTTGATGCATATAAACTCCCACAACACACATTTTACCATAAGAAAATATTGTACTTAGATACATCGATGCAAATGTATCTGACAAAGGGAAGAAGTATGCTGCAGACATCCCAGAGTTTCTGCATGGACTGCCAACGAAATTTATCCATCACTGCATGGACAGGATGAATGACGCTCGTCATTTAAAGTAAGTATTTCCTAATAAGTTTTCTTACATTATATTATTTTATTCTACATTTTTGTTTCTATGCTATTTATTTTTCAGACTGTGTACATTGATGTATACTTTTCAAAATATTTACATTTATGTAAATTAGGACAGTAATAACCGGGTTCATAGCAAAGTCTTTTAAAATAATAGTGTTTATAGCTACACAGTTAAGGCAGCACTATATCTGCTTTAAGAGGACACTCTCAGAATAACTGAAATACAAAACAAACAGAGACAGTACTTGTATGCCTACTACCCGGAACTGTGTGTAGCTAAAAGGTAATTAAGGCATTGAAAATAGCCTTCTTTAGAGACTGCTGGCTAGAACTGCCCAATCCCACCACCTTCCTCTAAACCCATTAACCTCCAATTTTGTTCACAGTATGAAGCCAGGTAAGGGCGCGTTCCAATTTTGCCTAATCTGTCATAAGAACTGACTTCGGACAATAAGATGTGCAGTCTCAGGGCTTTTTCAGCCTGTCTCAAAGGGCCGATATTCGGCCCCGTTCCCAATGCCAATTGTTTTGTGTTTTTTTTTTCAATTTCAAGAAAAAAAAAATCTCAATCTCATAAATTAATTCCCATTTGAACCAAAATGCCTTTGACCTTTAAAGAATAAATAACCAAGAAACCATCAAATGAAGAGACATTTCCAATTAAACGAATCGTTTGTTTACTTTTGATCGGTGATCTGTGAAAACTACTTTCCGTGAATTTATGTATAATGTAACCGGTGAAAACATAGACTCTTACCCAGCCGTATACTGTAACGCAAGTTTAAGATGCGTCACGGAGCCATTCCAGATAAGATTTTAATCATCATATGGTTTGAAAATTAACAGAATTTATTTTTTTTATTTCATTAACAAAAGTATTTTTACCATAACTGTTTGACTGCGTATAAAACTGAAAGGAGTAATGAAGCAAAAACGGTACATGCAGTACCGGCTTTTATACTGACCCGCGAAATATAGTGACAAAAAATTCGTACAATATTAAATACTACGCGATATAGAATCTACCAACTTCTGTAGATGATGACCATAATACCATCCAGCACAGAAGCTGTGTAGAGAGGGTTCAGCATCTTGAACCTACTATGCACTTCTTTAAGAAGCTCCCTTGGCCAGGAAAAACTCTCCAACTTAATGAGAATCTGTATTGAAGGCCCTGCAGAGCTTTCTGAACAAACTCTGGAAGAGCTCTGTAACACTTTCAGGGACACAAAAGCAAGGCAGATTTAGCTTTAATTCAGAAAAATAAATGTTGAAATTTCCTAATTGGTTTGATTTGTCGATACTTTTTTTCCCAAATTTGACTATTTACCGCGTCAAAAATTCCCAATTTGGGCTGGGGCCTTTTTTCCAAATACCCCTGAAAAAGCCCTGAGTCTTTACTCTATTTCTAACAGAGGATTGTTACTGTTAGGTTTCTTGTACTATATAAACACTGGTTTCAGCTTTTATATGACACTTTACTATAAGATCACAATGCCCTTTTTTTTAAATCACCAAAAAAAAAACAGTTCAACATTTTAATAGAATACTTATAATTATCTGCAGTTGAATTTTACGAAGAGAAACGTTTGTAAAAATGACTTCCATCTTGAGTTTAATATTTTTCACAGATCTTATGCATTAAAAATACATTTTTTTTAAATATGTTTGTGCCTTTGAAGGTTTATGTAGTTAGTTATGTTTTCTTTTAACCTTCAATGATTTTATATGTCAGAACACCACAAAGTCATCACACAGTCAGCTTAGGCAACATGGACCGATATCCAATCTGTACATGCAAAGACTTCATGAAGACCTTGATGCCTTGTAGGCACATCTTTGCCAACATACTGAAGGAGGGTATATTCACCTGGGCCCTTCTACCACTTCAATATAGAGACTTTATATATTTAAGATTGGACAGTGATGTTCTAGGTTTGAGTTTGTTATAATAGCTGAAATGATATTATTACATTAAGACCCAATAAATCGGGGCATAAACACTGACTGACAAAAAGTCAGCTGGAAGACTTTACATAAAATGTGACACAAACCCAAATTGTGGTTTCATATAACAGTTAAACAGTGGTGATTCCACTGCATAATTTGGTAACAAAAACTTCTCACACACACAGTCACATTTACATCTTTATTGTTAGTATATGAAACGTTTGCTTTGTATTAAAATTTTAAATGAATTATGAAAGTCTTGTTTTATTTATAAGTTAATTTGAACACTATGCTTTAATATTCATGTTAATTCAGTTTGTAATTCAGTTTGTACTTTAAAATTAATGATATTTTAGTCATTGTATTTTTATTTTGTAATGACATGCAATGGCTTTTAAGTGATTTCATGACCAAATAAGAAGCATTTTCGTATAGCTATATGTACACAAGATTACCATATACTTTTTAAATGTTTGCCTTTAGGTCTTACATAAAGTACATAAGGTAAATTTTGTTATCAGCTACCCTGTCTGGCAGTCAAGTTTGCAGTCAAACACCAACAGAGGACAACCATGACATAGAAGAACTCAATGAATGTAAGCATTAAGTTAACCATTTTAAAAATCCTGTTAGTTATCACTATTAGCTTCTAAATGAATATATGTGACTTTCCAGCAGTTTGCGCTTGTCATTATGTTTTCTTTCAAAATATATCCAAAAGCTTAGACATAGAACAAGGTAATAAACAATATTTTTTCTTTTAATCACATTTTCATATATGCCTAATTATTAAAAATAAGATTAAAACAGGGAATTGGGATTCATAGTCATGTGCTCATACTCTGCAAAAAAATAGGTAGAGAATCATTCCAATACTTTATCATAATAGGTAAATAAGAAAAGGGCCTATCAAAATTTTCACAGATATTTAAATTTTATCTACCAGTAGACAAAGGCAAACAAGGTAAATGCAAATGTGACAAAAACACAGAGACGAGACATAACACACATAAAGAAAAACCATCAGTTACCGCCTTGGAACGGTCAATCGGCAAAGGGCCAACTGGGGTGCTTAAACCTGGTTTGTGGAGCGCTCCAACTTGGCACTTCCTGAAGGTTTTTCTAGCAAACAAAACAGTGTAAATAACAACATCCCGTCAAAGTGAAACAACTAACAGTAAGCACCTACATCGGGAGTTAAAACAGATACAATGAACTTATATACATACATAATAACGAGAATAAAATAAACTATAAACATATGTACAGTATGTACATTATATAAAAGCCTCGGCAACGTAAAGATAAAAATCCAAACGAGAGATTAGTTTGAAATAAAACAGCCCAAGCGCTGATATATTATAAGATATTATAGGAACAAATAAACAGCCCAAGCGCTGATATATTATAAGAACAAATAAAATAGCCCAAGCGCTGATATATAATAAGATCAATTTAAATATGGCATATAATGCCATGACATCATGTTCCAAAAGTGTCAAAAGTGAAATGTAAAAAATACGAAAGAAAACATCGAAATTTAGAAAACAACCTACCAACAAAACAAAATGTAGTATTGTTAAGAGCTAATAAGTTAAAAAAAACCAGTTCATGAAAAGCCGAGGATTTATCCGCAGTTGGCATATTATATGTAAGAAAGGTACTAAAAATCCCGATGTTATACCTAATGTGCAATCTCACGTAAAGGGTATGGAGACTGCTCATGTTGTCTCACCTATATAGGGCACGACTGGAGAGATGAAGAGACGAGAATTCCAACAGTAACTGTCCAATTATGGCTTTAAGTCACTGTTTTCATATAGTCTCAACGACCTGTCCGGTTATCGTGTAATTTAAAAACAATGCAAGTTCTTCACTGTAAAAGGGTCAGTTGCAAGCATTGCAGTACAACGAAGGATTCCCGGGTTGTAACCGTCTGCAATACATTTTCTGATAAGTTTTGTAAAGTGGTCAGAAAAGTTATTGAGACCCTTAATTTTCTTTAACGTGTATAAAACATTTCCATAAAATGCAGGATGGTTTATGCCTTTCTGCATCAGTGTTTTCATACTGCTATTATACTTAGAAGCAATAAAACCATTGCGGTGAAAGAATTTTGAAAACGCCTTTCTTAAATTATGAAAACGAAAGCCTTGCTGTAACAGTTTAGAAGAAATAAACTTGTTTCTAGCATTGAAATCTTCTACTTTACAATAAAATCGTACAAACCTTGTGATCTGTAAATACCATAAGAGGTCGCACGAGGTGAATCACCGTCAATGTATGAATAATTCACAATACTAAAGTTGAAATCATCTCTCTTGTCATAGAATTTAGTAGAGACGTTGTCATTGGAAATTGCGACCTCAATGTCTAGAAATGCTGCATTTAAATGTTAGTTATTTGCTTTATTAAGGGTAAGTTCTGGAGGGTAAATCAGATGGATCATTTGAGAAAAGAAAGGGTTATCTATAGTAAGAATATCGTCAAGATAGCGTGACGTTAAATTGAAAGCCTCTATAATGTGGCTTTGGTTAGAAAGGGATAAAGTTAACATGAAATCACGTTTAAAGCAGTATAAAAACAAATCTACAATCAATGGTGCACAGTTGGTTCCCATAGGAATACCAATTACTTGTCTAAATAAAGTGTCACCGCATTTTATGTAAATAATGTCTAATAGGAAACATAGAGCTTCTCAAGCATCCGAGCAAGTCCACATAGTAAACTTTTCTACGAAAGTGTTGGTAAAAATGCATTACTTTCATGACATGCAATATATAGACGTTGCTCTCGAGCAAATGTTTTCTCAACGTTTCTCAACAAGAGCAATCAATTTGGTCTTAATTAAATCATGAGGTAAAGAAGTGTACAGCATGCTGGCAATATTTCAGCTGCTGTAGAGAAAGTGGAAATGGTCCCTACAGACACCACCATTCGCCTACAACAGCGTGGAATGAGAGAGAAGCTACAGGCCACTACATACACCATGACAAATGCTGAATCCTTGAAGCACTGTACCTCACAGCTAGCTGAGATGTATGACTCTTTGTGGTCAAAAACACTTGTAGTCAACCCCAGACCTGCACCTCTTCCAGTGAGAAGACGAAAAAAACGAGTCAGAGGATTTTATTTTGATAAAGGTTTGTTATTCATCATGTCATTATACAAACATCAGTATACGACCAGAAATAACAGGAAATAAACATATCTTCAAAATACATTAAGATAACTTTATCCTATGTGTTAAAGTTCCCAACTGATTTATGATAATGACAGTACGTAGTCCCTCAGCAGACAAGTGGTGCATTGGTGGTTTTTCTTTCTTCAAAAATAATTATGGCACATATACATTTTTTTCTGCTCAGGCCTTATATTTCATGTATGCGATTTAAGTATTCAGGTAAAGATGTGTTTTAGTTCAGGTTTGGCATTTGATTCTCAAGTCTGTGATTAGTAAATGAAATGCTGCAATGCAAGTTTTTTCTTTGTTTTAGGGCCGTATTCAATATTCATACATTTTTCTGCTTAATTATTACCTTAACCATTGGGGAAGTGACATTAAGATTACCCATCTGTGACACCATCCATCCGTCCATCAATGAATCCATAGGTGGATTTTATGCTTCTTATTGGTAAATTTTGAATACTTACTTCATACACTTAATATTTAATATTATTAGAGTTAGTGTTAGAGCAGCGCTTTGAAGGATGTTGTATACCGCACTTCCGGTCCCGAGGCAAACACAAGTGTTAGATACTTAAACATATAATTGTCTCTGTTCGCAATTTGACAAGTGCATCTGTAAGAGAGAAAGACGAGTTAATCGTATTCTACTTTCAATAGTTGTTAAATGACATTTGAAGAGGTAAATAAGAAAAGCTCCAATCAAAACTCTAACAGATATTTAAATTTTATCTACCAGTAGACAAAGGCAAACAAGGTAAATGCAAATGTGAAAAACAATCAAACACAGAGACGAGACATAACACACATAAAGAAAAACCATCAGTTACCGCCTTGGAACGGTCATTCGGCATAAGGGCCAACTGGGGTGCTTAAACCTGGTTTGTTGAGCGCTCCAACCTCGCACTTCCTGAAGGTTTTTATAGCAAACAAACAATGTAAATAACAACATCCCTTCAAAGTGAAACAACTTACCGTAAGCACCTGCATCGGGAGTTAAAATAAATACAATGAACTTATATACATATATTACAACTAGCAACAAAATAAACTATACACATATGTACAGTATATACAGTAGATAAAATCCTCGGCAACGTAAAAACAAAAATCCCAAACGAGAGATCAATTTTAAATTAAAACAGCCCATGCGCTGATAAATTATAAGATATTATAGGAACAGATAAAACAGCCCAAGCGCTGATATATTATAAGATATAAGAACAAATAAAACAGCCCAAGCGCTGATATATTATAAGATATAAGAACAAATAAAACAGCCCAAGCGCTGATATATGATAAGAACAAATAAATAAAACAGCCCAAGCGCTGATATATAACAAGATCAATTTAAATATGGCATATAATGCCATGACATCATGTTCTAAAAGTGTCAAAAGTGAAATGTAAAAAATACGAAAGAAAACAACGAAATTTAGAAAACAACCTACCAACAAAATAAAACGTAGTATTGTTAAGAGCTAATAGGTTAAAAAAATAATTCATGAAAAGCCGAGGATTTATCCACAGTTGGCATATTATATGTAAGAAAGGTACTAAAAATCCCGATGTTATACCTACTGTGCAATCTCACGTAAAGGGTATGGAGACTGCTCAAGTTGTCTCACTTATATAGGGCACGACTAGAGAGATGAGGAGACAAGAATTCTAACAGTAACTGTCCAATTATAGCATTAAGTCACTGTTTTCATATAGTCTCAACGACCTGTCCGGTCATCGTGTAATTTAAAAGCAATGCAAGTTCTTGACTGTAAAAGGGTCAGTTGCAAGCAATGCAATACAACGTAGAATTCCCGGGTTGTAACCATCTGCAATACATTTTCTGATAAGTTTTGTAAAGTGGTCAGAAAAGTTATTGAGACCCTTAATTTTCTTGTAACTTGTATAAAACATTTCCATACAATGCAGGATGGCTTATGCCTTTCTGCATCAGTGTTTTCATACTGCTATTATACTTAGAAGCAATAAAACCATTGCGGTGAAAGAACTTTGAAAACGCCTTTCTTAATTTATGAAAACGAAAGCCTTGCTGTAACAGTTTAGAAGAAATAAACAGGTTTCTAGCATTGAAATCTTCTACTTTAGTACAGATTCTTGGAAACCTTGTAAGTTGTGATATGGAAATACCATAAGAGGTAGCACGAGGTGAATCACCGTCAAGGTATGGATAATTCACAATACTAAAGTTGAAATCGTCTCTCTTGTGATAGATTTTAGTAAAGAAATGCTGCATTTAAATGTCAGTTATTTGCTTTATTAAGGGTAAGTTCTGGAGGGTAAATCAGATGGATCATTTGAGAAAAGAAAGGATTATCTATAGTAAGAATATCGTCAAGATAGCGCGAGGTTAAGTTGAAAGCCTCTATAATGTGGCTTTGGTTAGAAGGGGATAAAGTTAACATGAAATCACGTTCAAAGCAGTATAAAAACAAATCTGCAATCAATGGTGCACAGTTGGTTCCCATAGGAATACCAATTACTTGTCTAAATAAAGTGTCACCGTATTTTATGTAAATATTGTCTAAGAGGAAACGTAGAGCTTCACAAACATCCGAGCAAGTCCACATATTAAACTTTTCTAAGAAAGTGTTGGTAAAGAATGCATTACTTTTATGACATGCAATATATAGACGTTGCTCTCGAGCAAATGTTTTCTCAATAAGAGCAATCAATTTGGTCTTAATTAAATCATAAGGTAAAGACGTGTACAGCGTAGAGAAATCATAAGTTTTAACTGCAGAGCAATGAAAGTTTAAAGTACGAAACTTGTCCAAGACTTCTGAAGAATTTTTTATAGACCAAAATGTTAATTCCTGAATTTTCAAACACTTTTTCACAATATTTAACTACGTGATTGCGAACGGCTGTAAGGCAAGACGTGAGTAGTTTAGATAAGTGAGTGGTGGTGCTAGAGCTGGCATTAGCTATGAATCGTGACTTGTATGGTGTCTTGTGAAGCTTAAGAATCCAGTACAGTGAAGGAAGTTTTTCTTGTTTAGATTCTATTTTGATATTAAAATTATGCAATATCTGTTTGTGTTTGTCAATGACTGTCTGAAAGTCAAGGTTGGAGCTAGAGTAAGAACTGGTGATGGATAACTCGGCACTCAGGACATTAATGTTGTAATATTGTCGTCAGACAAAAAATATGTTGTTTGAAGCTTTGTCTGGCGGTACAAGTACAAATTTATCGTGAATATTCTCAAAGGACTGTTTTAGATGTTTTAAGTGATAAAAAGGTTTCTTAGGTAAACTAGAAGGATGGGAGCGGTAGAACTTAATGCGATTATTATTATCTTAAAAATGGCTTTCTTCCAAGTATTGAGCGCTGCTGTATCCGTGTTTTCTCTTTTACACCAGCGATCGGCAAACAGATTAATTGCATCAGCTATTTCATTGCAACAAAGGTCAAAATCTATTTCATCAGGCAGGCGATATTTCGGACCCTTTAAGAGTAATTTTCTTAATTTATAGTCATCGACGATGTTTAAATCCCCAGTAATTAATGGCCAGAAGGCAGAGGAGGCTGCGCATTTTGCACACGGCACGCAACCTCGGACTATATTATCGATCGCTGGACGTTAAAGCGGTCATTTTTAAAATAGCGGTCAGAGTGGTAACATCGACGAGTAAATGGTTAGATTGCGACGAATTGTGTTTTTTTTTTTTGTGTTAAACAGGACGTGTGTTGTATTCCAATGAGAGAGTGTCCAAGTATCAGCGTTTTTGCACGGATTGCACACATTAGTCCAGTGAACAAACCAATGGTACGACGCCGTATTCTGATTGCTGACGATCGGCTTGATTCCCGACTTCACAAGCAGTCGTCTGTATTGTTTTCTTTGTCATGTTGTTCTGACATTGTGTAGTTTAGCAGTTAAATATAAGTAATATAGAAAGTGTTAACCTTTTTTATTGAAAAATTTATTGTATCAATAAAACTACAAAAATGATGACAGAATCAAACAATCAAAACGATGCACATTATATTTAAAATTAAGTGCATTGCCTTTCAATAAAGGAACTTATAGCTAATTTCAACATTAATTAATTAGCACATAACACAAAGAATTGAGACGACTTTAGGCGCCTTTTTAGATTTTCTGATAGTAAAAACATTGAAAATTGTTGTGTTATTTTTTACGACAAAGTCTTGCGTAACTAATGTGCAATTTGATAAAGACTGTCTCTGTTATTTTGTGAAACTGTAATGTAAACAATATAGCATTTCGTTTCTGTTTTAAATTATCGAAAAATTGGCCAAACAGCGACTCAGTGACAATACGTGGTGGTTGTTTACATGTTTCGATAGGGCATTTACATATTTACTCACCTGTGACGAAAAGTAGAAGGTCCCATTTCGCTTATCAAATCAGCTATAAAACCGTTTATGGCCACATTCATAAATGGCGTCGGTAGACGGGATTTCCGACTACGTGATTTGCACACGACACTAAACATGCGTTACCTCCTCTGGCCAGAAGGTAAATAACAGAAAGGTGAAGAAGAACAGTTACAATAATCTTGAGAAGGATCTTTCAGGTTAAGGTCTGCTACAGTATGGTTGTAATTAAAAATAAGACCTCTAATGTTGTTTTTTTGTACTTATAACAAATCATTGGGTTTTCTTTGTTTTCGAAGTAACTTAGGATTTTATTGATGATATTTTTGTCCCGAAAGATACTAGGTAAGTCGATAAAGTCAATCCCTTTATTAATGTATTTGATTTTCATGAAATGTCGTTTGTGTTGAGACTGTTTATCAATATGAGGTCTTAAAGCATGGGTAATATACTTTTGAATGATGGAAGCCACCTCATATAAAGGATGAGTACGTAAATATATTTTATCTGCCTCATTGTCCAAAATAACTAGTGATATCAAAGGTAGATTTGTAACTGTACAAAGTAAGGCATAAATACCAGATCGAATATAAAGTGTGTTCAGATCTTGAATAGAAACATTTTTTCTAAATCTTCGTTTAAGATTATGTTTTTTCTAATTCCATGAGATCGGCGTTTGCGCTTGCGTAAAGATAGAATACTAAAGATGTCAATGTTCGGATTTTTAGAAATATTGCCCGCCTGATGAATATTGTCAATAAGACCGAGTGGATATGGAGTCTGAAGTTTTTTAATCCAATCAAGTTCGGCATTGTATCTGGCCTGTAATTTAAATCCTTTAGACACATCGTCATCGAAAACAATTTTTTGTAAAGGTTGAATGTTCACATATTTTAAAGAATGTCCAGTAGTTAGAAAATGATTGTAAAGGTAGTTCTTAAAACGACGAGCGTTACGGATTTTATATGAATGTTCTCGAAATCTAATTTTGAGCGCCCGCCCCGTTTGCCCAACGTACTGCAGTTTACAGTTAGGGTGGTTTCATGTTATAACATAAATTATGTTGTTACTTTGTCAATCAACATCACAAGGTAAGGAAATGTTAAATGTACGGCTATTTACAGTAGACTTGACAGTGGAGTTACAGTTAAGGAATCTATATGTACTACATCTTTTATAATTACACTTGTAGATATTAAAGTACACACTATGTCCACTCTGCATTTGTGCGGGGGTGTTCTTTACATTACTACTAGAAATATTACGTAAAATACATGACTGTCGAAGAAATAAATTTACTCGAATAAGAAATATAAACCCCGGAAGACGGGTGTAATTTTATTGGTGAAATATTGACAGTGACTCTTCTAGAAAATATATCATCAGCACCATTAGACAAATGCACAGTAAACACATTATGCAATTTTAAGGGGGAAATATTAATGTTTGGTTGTAGTAGCCTATTCATGAAGGACTATACTGAGGCAAATCATATTGCTTTATAGGTATATGATCTCAAAGTACATGACAAGTTCTATTGTGGATACTGTGTTCTAATGTTATGTTTGTTTTTAAATGATATATTTTAAAAAGACCAAGCTTTAAACCAAATTTGTATGTACATATACTTTGATCGTATATATTATTTGAATACAAGTAATAAATTTGACTTATGTAGTAACCACTAAATACTGGCAGATGTATGGGCCTCTCTTCAAATATTTTAAACCAAAAGGCATTGTTGTCTTGCGACCACATTTCTTGTGTGGCATAAATAATGCGTTAATGAATGACTTCATTAGAAAATGGTTTATTTAAAACTTGTTAGACTAAAGTCCCCCCTACTGTTAAAATATGTTAAAATATGTGGATATTTTTATTAAAATAAAAAAACGAGCCCATTCAGCAGTCACACAATAATGTATTTATTATTAATTCCAGGGAAGCAACATCAGACACAGAGTTTACTGGAACACAGTAATAGTAAACGTAACTACTTATCATTCACTGATATTTTGTATAACAATATTTATTTAACACTTGTTATTAACAAAACGCATAGGTACAACTACTTGAGGATCTAAAAACTGCACATTTAAAAGCCCATGAGTTTCCTGATTAAAAGTATCATGTGTTGGTTGTTGTTGTGTTCAATAATATGGGGCATAATTATCCCTGAATGTTATCACAGACAAAAACAGTTACTCTTATGTTATTTTCCTCCATTTGATATGTAAAAACATATCGTTAAAACACTATATGATTTTTTTTTAATAAAATACTAGTGCATTCAGCAGTCACACAATAATGTATTCATTATAGTATAATCTTGTCTTGTTTTGTCAGTTGTCTTATAAATAGTTTTGCCAATTATCTCATCAATTGTCTTGTCCTGTTATGTCAATTGTCTTGTCTTATCAATTGCCTTGTGTACTGTATTGTGTACTGTATTTTCAATTGTATTGTCAGTTGTTTTGTCATGTAATTTGTATTGTCAGTCATTTTGCCTCGTCAATTGTCTTGTCTGTTATTGTCTTGTCAGTTGCCTTGTCGATTGTCTTGTCAACTGATTGTCAACTGTCTTGTCGATTTCTTGACTTGTGAATTGTCAGTTGTCTTGTCTGGTCAATAGTTTTGCCTTGTTAATGGACTTGTCAATTGTCTTGTCTTGTCATCTGTCTTTTCCTTTCCATTGTCTTGGCAATTACCATTTGCTTTGTACAGTCAATTGACTTGTCATTTGCCTTGTCTTTTCAATTGTCTTGTTTTTGTTCAATCATCTTGTCTTGTCAAATGTCTCGTAAAGTGTCAACTGTGTAGTCTTGTCAGTTGTCAAGTCAATTGTCTTGTCAATTATAAATGTTCTTGTCATTTATCTTGTCAGTTATCTTTTACTTTGTAAGTTGTCTTGTCTGGTCAATTGTCTTGCCTTGTCAATGGTCTGGTCAATTGTCTTGTGTTGTCATATGTCTATTCTTGTCATTTGCCTTATTAATTGTATTGACAAGTGTCTTGGGAATTATTATTTGTCCTTTCTTGTCAATTGACTTGCCATTTGCATTGTCTTGTCTATTGTCTTGTTTTGTCAATCAGCTTGTCTTGTTATTTGTCTTGTCATGTGTCAATTGTCTTGTCTTGTCAGTTGTAAATTTAATTGTCTTATTAATTGTTAGTTTTCTTATCAATTATCTTGTCAGTTATATTTTGAATTGTCAGTTGTCTTGTCTAGCCAGTTGTCTTGTCTGGTCAATTGTCTTGTTAATTGTCTTGTTAAAGTATCAATTGTCAGTTGTCTTTTCTGGTCAATTGTCCTTGTCAATTGTTTTGTCATTTGTTTTGTCAATTGTATTGTCAGTTGTCTTGTGAAGTGTCAGTTGTCTTGTATGGCCAATTGTCTTGGCAATTGTCTTGTCTTGTCAGTTGAGGTGTCAATTGTCTTGTATGGTCAATTGTCTTGGCAATTGTCTTGTCTTGTCAATTGAGTTGTCAATTGTCTTGTATTGTTTTTTGCCTTGTCACTTAAATTGACTTGCCAATAGTCTTGTCAGTTCTCTTGTTAAGTGACTGACAGTTGTCAGTTATCTTGTATGGTCAATTGTCTTGTTTTGTTAATTGTATTTTTTCTTGCCACTCATCTAGTCTTGTCAATTGTCTTGTCCATTGTCTTGTAAGTTGTCTCATCTCGTAAATTGTCTTGTCTTGCAAATTTTTATTGTGAGTTGTCTTGTTAATTGTAAATTGTCAGTTGTCTTGTGTTGTCATTTATCTTGTCTTGTCTTGTCAATGGTATGGCCAGTTGTCTTGTCAATTGACTTTTCAGTTATCTTGTCTTGTCAGTTGTCTTGACAATGTGTTTGTCATGTCAGTTGTCTTGTCAATTGTCTTGTCAATGGTTTTGTCATGTCAATTGTCTTGTCAATTGTCTTGTCAATGTTTTTGTCATGTCAGTTGTCATGTTTTGTCAATTGTCTTGTCAATGGTTTTGTCATGTCAATTGTCTTGTCAATTGTCTTGTCAATTGTTTTGTCATGTCAGTTGTCATGTTTTGTCAATTGTCTTGTCTTGTAGTGAAAATGGAGACAATAACACTTAAGGTATTATTTTTCATAAAGAGTTGGAAGACCTCTGGGTTAAAAGAGAACCGACCCAAGAAGAAGTGGTGACTGTCAATAGTTATGTATCAACAGAGGATTCATTTGACTGCCTGAAGACGTGTCTGTCTGATGAGGTTAGTTTATCATCATGAATGACTATTTTGACTTTTATGATCAAACATTTTATATTCACTAGATGTAAAAACAACTTATATAAATAAATTTAAAGTTTGAAAGATAAAAATTATACAAACATGTAGATAGGATTTAAAAATAAAAAAAAAACTGATGATTTTGAAAGATGTCATTTAACACATACACATACAACATGCAAACACATACAAACAATTATTAAAAATCTCGCTTCTTTAGTACTTATTGCAACTGTTTTCTCAAATGTCAATAAAGGAAAAGCCCATTTTAACTGGTAACTGGTAATAAAAATGTTATTGTTTTTTTTTAATACATCACAGCAACCAATTATAATCATTATAGTGACGTCCAGCTATTTGTTGGAGGAAGACCCCATAAAGATATCTGGATAGAACCAGCTATGCACAACAAGTTAGTAATCAATTTGTGTTTATGTAAACATTCAACTTGCACTCACAGGCTTTCAATTGACCACGAAGAAAAAAATCGGGATGAAAGTAGGGATTTTTTCCTAAAAAAAGGAGGGAAAAGTAGGGATTTTCATAGCAAAAAAGTAGAGATAATTCAGCTGCAAAAACACCTACTAACATGTTCATTGCACCTGTAAAGTGGTCTTCAGTGTCTCAACAGGGATTCCACAAGGATGAGTTTGGCGATAAACCTGGAAGTGGTTAAGTTTTATTAGTTCCAATTCCGAACACATACATAAAAATTGGTATAACAAACATATCAACTGAAGTTTCATGTAGCATGGATTATGGACACAGACTAGATTATTCAAAAGTTTGAAGCTTCTAAACATAACTAGCATAAAGGAAGTTTACATGGGCAAACAAACAAGCAATAATGGTGTACAGCATCACATACAGTGTTCATAATACTAGCAGTTAGTATGCAGAGTTAATGTGCCTACTTTATTCAAAAGTTTAAAACAAATGTTTAAAGCAAAACTAGCTAAGAGGAAGTTTACATGGGCAAACAGACAAGCAATAATGGTGTACAGCATCACATAACAGTGTTCATAATACTAGCAGTTAGTATGCAGAGTTAATGTGCCTACATTATTCAAAAGTTAAAAACAAATGTTTAAAACAAAACTAGCTAAGAGGAAGTTTACATAGGCAAACAAACAAGCAATAATGGTGTACAGCACCACATTGAATGTTTATAATATTGGCAGTTAGTATGCAGAGTTAATGTATGAAACAAGTGACATTTTAAAGCAAAGGTTTATAGATTGAGTTATTTACTCAAAGCAAGAAAACAAGCAGGCTCCTTAACCACAGAGTTAATTCTTTGATTGTTTTTGGATGATGGCACACTTTCAAGTAACTTGCGCCTCTTTTCATCGATCTCCTCCCTCTTCTCTCTACACTTTGCCATTGCAGCCCTGGATTTATCTAGATTTTTCTTGGTCACTTCAAGTAGCCCCTGAGCAACAGAAATCTTGTGGATCTTTTTTTCCATGATACCATCCATAAGTTTGGTATTTGCTTCGTCAAACACTGATGTTGCATTGTCCAGATCAACCTGAAGTTGTTTTTCAGTTCTTTTGACTTCCCCTTCTTTTTGATGGATTTTACGTTTTCTTTCTTCATTGAGCTTCAATTTTTCCTTTTGTGCATCCTCGTCATTTTTGTCAATAGCTCTCTTTATTTAGAAAGTTCTGCCTCAGACTTTTTTTCATCTAGCCTCTGTTGATATTTTTTGTAGGAACCCTGCACATACGTAATCATTTTTTTTTTGTTAATGGCACTGAATGTACATTCACATGAAGACTAACAGCATTCCGTGTTAGTCGTAATGCATTCAGTGCATTATCAGACAGCAGGGGCCGTTCTGGAGTTAGGATTTTCTTGTTGATAGAAATACTTCTTTCAACATCTGCGTTTCCATGAAATATGCATAAGCATGATGTCACAACTTTTCTGAGCCCTGTGTATTTTGACATGCCTGCAGCTGTTTTTCTTTCAAAGATTTTGCTCCAATATGCATCAACTCTCTTTAATGTACCATCCTTTTCATAAACAACATCAACCTCAACACTTTCTTCCCTGTATAACTCATCAATGGCTTTTGTTGCATCATCACTGGTCAAGTTTGGAAGGGATACTGCCAATTCAGATATCATTTTCATTGCCTGATCTTGGTCTCTAACTTCTGGATGGAGACACTAAGCATTTTTCACAACTGGCTCCAGAATTGGTAATTTCTTGCTCAGGTGTTTGCTAACCTCTTAGTAGAATTTTCTTATTTCCATTTGAATAGATTTTTTTCTTCCATTTTCCAACTTTTGCAATCCGTCCTTGACATCCTGTCCAACATCGATTTCTGTCAGTGGCTTGCAGAGGTCCAAGTTGTCACAGTCGACATGGGCAAGCTTTGATCCACTCTTCCCAGACACCTCTTCAAACTTCATGAAACGCATCAGAACTCTTTTAAGAAGCTCAACAGATTCTGGAAATAGCACATAAATCAATGGTTCTTGCTTATGAAAAAGAGTTTCATACTCCTGAAACAATAACCCAATGCTCAAAAGAAAGTCTATTTGGATCACGGTTTCTTTGGATTTGAGAGCATTGCACATTCTGCTGTATCTCTCATTGCCTTTCAGGGTCTTCATTGTATGGTCTCTTTGGCTTACTTCTAGAAGATCTTTCAAAGTGTAATGGTACGTGGGTTTCAAGTTTTCCTTTATCCTTGAAAGAGGCAATTCATATTTGTCTTCGGACAATGTGCCCAACAAGGCTACTACTACATCCTTTCCTTTGGCATGTCCAAACATCGCTGATTTTAAGTACTGAGTAGTAATCAGACCTTTGTCATTGTTCCAGAACCTCAGTAATATGTCACATTGTTTTCTGCCCTGTTCGTTTCCAGTCTCGTCAAACTGAATGGTATAAAAACACTTTGTTCTCACAAATCAACTTAACAAGACGTTCTCTAAAATATGGACAAAGTCCATCTGAAAGCATGTATGATGCTTTTGTTCTGCTCATAGAGAATTCCTTACTGATAGGCCCTGGAAACATGATGCGAAATAGCTCTGGGGTTTCATCACATGCACTGAAAGAGATGCCAGAAGATGCTACTTTTAAAACCCATAGAATTGCTGCAGTAGTCACTTGCTCTTTCAACGAGTTACTCTGAAGTTCAATGTGCTTCACACTGTCACCTCCAGCCTGTGATTTACTTGGGCCACTGGTCTGTACTTGGATGAAATGCTTCTGTTCTTTCCCAAACCTGACTTTTGCAATGTATTTATGTTTTTTCCCTTGAGCATGGCTAAGAATTTGCTTAACACCATTATTTGCACACAGAATAGATTTACTACATAAAGTACAGAAGCCACTGTACTCCGAGCTTTGGTCTTTTTTACACCAAAGAGTAAGTTCATGTCCTTTTTCATCCACTTGTTTTAACCAGCCAATGTTAAATTGTGTGCGTCCATGAGGCATTGTGATGTCACCATTTATAAATTAAAGACCTTTAATGATAAACGGTTAGTATAACAGATTTCAAAAAGACATACAGACACATAGGATATGAGTAAGTGTCATCCAGTTTAGCTTTATGTTTCTACTACCTACCTGGCATTCTCTTGTTATTAAAGAGGCATTAGTTTAATAGTCAATAGGTAACTTATACCCAACATTACTACCAAAAAGCAATTAAAAATGGAAATTATTACATTTTAATGGCAGCATATGTGTTTAAGGTTAGTGCTAGAAAGACACATGGTTAGTTTTAAGAAAAACTTGCACATCTATTATCATGCAATTTACTACAAACTAGTAAAAAAAATTAAAGCTCACTACACTTGATTCCTTATTCATTCAATGAAGATTTAAGTTCAAAATGATCACTGTGAGCTTTTTAATACTATTCACCCTAAGCAAGCATCATTGGGACATGAAAATCTAGTCTGTGTAAAAAAACATTATATTTTGTCATTATTCTGCAACTTTTATTTTTGTTATTTTTTTCTAAAAAAATATAAACGTCTCACCTTGTCTGGCTTAATGTCTTGTCAGCTCCAACCATCCTCATAATGGAATCTCCCTGCACCACTGAAGACCAACTAATGGTACCATCCTTTGTGTCCTTGAAATATACTAGCAACTAGTTTTTAAAAGAAAAATGCAGAAAAATGTATTAACCTTTATTTTAAAACAAATGTATATTCATGTAAGATTATGTAAAAAAAATAAATATGACTTTTTTTCTCAAAAAGTAGGGATAGTAGGGCTCTAAAAAAGTAGGGAAAAGTAGGGCCAAACCCAAAAAAGTAGGGAAAAGTAGGAAAAGTAGGACCCTCTTGAAAGCCTGCACTAATTATTCTGTAGTATAGGAAAGATACAGCAAACACTCTTTTACTTCATACAAAGGATTAATTAAAGCAACTTGGTCACGGTTTGTGTACGTACATTACACATATAATCACAGGATCCACACTTCGTATGTATTTTAAATTACTTTGTCACTGTCGAGCAAATCAGCATACTGATTAGTACTGACGTATGTGTGTACTGACGTATATTCATGACATGTATTCCAGAATGCACAGTTTCGAGGAATACCAGGCTTAAGATTATCTCACAGCCAAAACAACCAACAAGGTTCAAATCATCTTGATGGTTTTGATTCTCCCAATCTATTGATAACACATTACATTAATAGTGCACATATTATCTATTGACTAGAGGTAAAATTTTAATCCATTTTTATGTGGTTTAACAATGGTTCGCTTTTCTGCGCAAACATTTAGCACATGCTAGTTCAACCAGCTGGCGGCCAGGTCTTGTAACACATATTATACTGCTCTATAAAGTGTTGTCTGTGTGTCTATTTTAGGCTTCAGTATTTCAGATAAGGTTCTAGGGTTATTTCTTCCATTTGGTTAATTTGAGATAAGGTTTAAGCTGAAAGGTTTAAATGGGTCGTTGTGAGGTTAAATGGCATCAATAGAAACATCTAAGGTAAATCATCCTAGAAGGCCTGTTAAACAATGCATGACTTATACATACTTGATTTTTCCCTCTTTTAGAAATTTGCATTTTGTATGGATACCATGTTGCTTAGACAATGATTCTGTAATGTGCGAAAACCTTTTTTTCTACTTTTGCAGATTTAATTATATTGCCACCTTGATTGTTATTTACTGAAATATTTTATAATCATGTGTTGGACTGTAATCATGTTTCAGACTTTTAAATACTTTGTTTATGCATTTCTAAAACATTTAGATCTATTGATTTAAATGTAGTTTGCTAAAGTATTTAAATTGATAGTCTGAACTGCCAACATTTCAGTTCTTTTCACCATGTATTTCACTGTTCTAAATAAAGTTATACAGACCTATTCAGCAGATATCTATGGTTATTAGCAGCTAAGTCTAAATGACTTCATCACATGGATGACATGATTTAAAAACAAATGAAGAACTCCAAAACTGAAATTATGTTTCATGGTACAAAACACCTATTTAAAAATTAAAGCAAGTGTGAATGCTGGTGGTTTTGAAGTAAAGTATAAAAATCTAGTGCAAGATCTTGGTATCCACATAGCCATTATCATGCCCATTCATAAAAAGTGTAAAATTGCAAATAAGGTACTATTAAAATGTTTTCAAATTATAACTTCTGTTAAGATATTATACTAGTATTACAACTTGTTGCAGCATTGTTCTCACAGTTTAATATATTTGCACATTAACAATAACTAATTAAAGTGTATCTAGCATTGTTTACATGACAGAGAATGGTGTTAGCACTTTATATCAATCAAAAAAGTGTTTCCTAAAAATGTGCACTATTTTTGGGGTGTTAATGGTTGTTTCCCTAAAGAAAAGAGAAGTTTTGTACGTTAACTCTATGGGTGAAAGCCAGCAAAGTAAAAGAAAGATTCTCTGCTGTTGGTAGTAAGTCTAGTTATTTGTTCTGTGTTATAAATGGTCATGTTCAGTTTATCTGTTTTCATACATGCACAAATACACCTCAGCTCACTCCAATTCCCACATATACCAGAACTCTGTCAGAAGATCATTGGTTCCTACTAAAGTGTGTAACAAAGTAGCAAAACATTGAAGTGGTAAATCATTTCACATGTTGTGGTAACTTGCAAGATGTTTACAGTGTGCTATCACAGTAAGAGCAGCACTCTATTTCTTTCAGTGAGAACAGCAGCCAGATAATGGAAACATTGTTGGTAGGACGATAAACCCAACAAACAAACCAACATTCACTTAAATGCTGCAACCAGCACATACGGTTAAGCAAACACATAGAGTTTCATTCAACCCCCAACCAGCCCCACCCACACACGCTTGTTAATATATAATTCTTTAGCGACATGGTCACAGTTTTGCAAATTGTTGTGATGCTTTTGATTCTCCTAACCTTAAGACAACAGTCTTCTGATGAACAACAAAAACTTGCTTTTTTGACAAAACTAAAGAAAGGCAAATAAGACCAACTGTGACCAAGTTGCTTTTATAATGTTAACGGTTAATTGTATGGTATCGTTTTTATTTTAATATATTAAAAGATACAGATTTTATTTAATAAGGTTGTATCTACATGTACAGTTATTGTAAAATTAGACACAAATAAATTCATGTAATATGTTAAATCTAAAACATTTGTTAAGATGAATCAATAAAGTGACTCAGATACCGTAACAATAAAACAATTTCTCCGAATGTGAACATTTTTACACATTTTTCTTATTTTTGTTATTTTTAATTCTTACATTTACTTCAAAACATATCATAATATAGCAATGTTTTTGTTAAAACATGACTCAATGTGTATGATCTAAAATAAAAAAAAATATTGTTTCATTTAATTTTAAATAATCATATCTTTTTTTCCCTTTTCATATAAATGCATTTTAAAGATTAAACAATTTGCAGTACATTTGGTGTTTGGTCTTTGCTCTAAAACATTTACATATACAACCTAATACAACAGATATAAATTATATTGTGATTCTGTATACTCAAACCTGATGAAACATGTCAACATATTTTGCAGTGACATTTTAAAACAAGAGGGTATCGGCGAGGCTCGACAATGTTGTGGGGATATGGAATATGAAGACCCTACCTCACTCGATGCAGACTGATGGCACTTCATGCGGTGTTTTCGTCTTAAAGGTATAAACATTTTTCCAAAAATCTTGGCTTATTTTTCATTTTAATTTGATATCTTATTTACCACAAATAGTGATTTTAGTGCTGTATACTGACTTGTTTACATGCAGTATACTATTTTTGTATTAAGGTATATTAGATTATTTGTTGTATATGTTTTCTACCAAAGCAAATAAAATGATTCTTTATTACTTTCTTGAATTTGTGTTATGTTTCGTTCCATTGACTGCAATATTTCAGTTTACAGAACAGTTCTGGCAAGAACAAAAGGATGACTTCCACTGGACCAAAGAAGCATTGGAAAGCAAGAGAAAGCTCATCGGCATTGCATTGCTAAATGCTGGCAACTTTAAGGTAGCTTCTTACATGCAAATGTAGCATAGGGAGAAAAATGTGCAGCCAGCCTGGGACTTGAACCTGGGACCCTTTGCTAACAGGGAGAATGCTCTACCAACTGAGCTAACCGTACCACTTACACATTCTCTTCCTATCACCTAGCTACATACACCCTGGCAACTTGCAATTTGTCTCACAAGCACATTTCCAGCACTTGTACCATAACGACCGCGGGACATTTACATTGGGCGCCATTGTTACAAAGGGAGAAAAATGTGCAGCCAGCCTGGGAGTTGAACTCGACTGAGCTAACTGAACCGCTTAGACTTTCTCTCCCTCTCACCCAGCTACAAAAACATACTAAATATTGCAAAAATAATTCTACACAATGTAAATACTTACCAGAGCTGTTTAAGAAAATAATTGTCTCTTACCTGACAAAGCCCAGATTTAAGTGAGCATGAAATTGGTTTTGAAGGAGCAGATGTCTCCAATACAAATGAAATCTACCTGCTGCCAGTAAGTTATATGGTAAAAAACAAGCATACTGTGCTTGAAATAAATCTGTGTTAAACCAAGTCTTATGTTAATGGCCAGCTCATATCTACATACTTACAATAAATTACTATCAATGTATCCAATACATAATATTATACTTTTCATAGACTCCATCATTAAACAATAAAGATGTTTGTAATGAATTATTCTTTCTTTCTAAATGTGTATGAGACTTTCCTTGGCATGTGTGAGAGCATGAGATGATGTTTGAAAATGTGAGTCATGACAGTCAGTAGTCTTTTGGTGTTAAATGGTACAAATATAAGGGCATTTTAATGTAATATATTCTTAAGTCTTTTTTCTTTGTTTGTTTCTCACTTAAGAGATTTTCTAAGCACATTCCAAATAAAGTGAGGTGTTCTGAGGGTGTGCATGTATGTTGCTGTTGTTGACTGATATTTACTTCAGTCTTATTTAAGAACATTTTTTCTATTCAGCTGGAGCAAACCAAAAAAATGACCACAAACATGATCTTAAGGGCAACAAAAAGGAAGATAATGTCTGACAGTAAATTATAACTATTACAACAGCTGAAGTCTCTTTCAAAAGGTTTATCTTACATTAATATTGTACATTAAATTGTTATTGTAAACTAAATGAATGATATACGGGGGCACCCATGGCCAAGCAGTTAGAGTCACTGACTTGTAATTCCTCAGCCCGTCACCACGTGGGTTTGAGTCCCGGTCAGGGCTAGAACTTTTATGTGGGGATTTTTTCCAGCTAACATGTGTGCTTACGGTTCTAGCCAGACATCAGTCTGGCATCTTTCTCCAACAATGATTAGCTTGACATCACATCTATGGCCCTAACTGTATGATGTAACAAAAAACAAACAAACACTAACTAAGGATAAGTTGAATGTTTATTAGCTTACTAACTTATTGCCTCTCAACCTGCAGACCAAAGAATGTTAAGGATAAGGCAAGGACTTGCATTATGTGTATTAACGTTCAAATTTTAAATTTAGTAAGTTTAATTTAACTTTTGCAAACATTATTTTATAAGAAAATACTAAACATGGAATATGCAGAAAGTAAAATGATAAAAGCTTGCTTATAGAAGATTATTGGGGATAAGGTTGCTGCTTAAAGACACTGTGAAAAGGTGAAAAAATATAGGCCCAATAGAAATGAAAGGTCAAAACTTGCATGCATTAATAATGGAGTTACAGTACATTAAGAATACAGGTAAGAGGATGTCATACATTAAGAATACTGGTAAGATGAAGTTATACATTTAGAATACTGGTAAGATGAAGTCATTCATTAAGAATACTGGTAAGATGAAGTCACATTAAGAATACAGGTCAGATGAAGTCATACATTAAGAATACTGGTAAGATGAAGTTATACATTTAGAATACTGGTAAGATGAATTTATACATTAAGAATATTGGTAAGATGAAGTTATACATAAAGAATACAGGTAACAATTATAATATTATTATGTATATATTATATTTGCAGAAAAAGAGAGCATCATTTATTTACGAAACTCTACAAAAGAAAACAAAAAGGTATTGCGTATGCAATAAACCTAACGATGGAAGGTATTTATATTTTTTGTTACAGCAAACATATGAAAATTACTTTGAGTACTACAACATATATTGAATTGTGCAAAAAGCACTAGACAAAGGTAAATAAATGCCATTTAGAAATTTTATTTTATAAATAAATATTGATATTAATGATACTATGAATATATTAATATCTCTATTATTACCCTCTTTCTGTCACTAATTAAAAACTACAGTTTAGTTTTCTTCACCTACACTCAATCCAAGATCAATATCTTCCAGTCAAATGAACTCCCATATTGTAAAAAATGTTGCTATAACTAAATGAGTCACTTACTTTAAAAATTTAAGTTATTGAAAAAGATTCTCAGTATGGCTGAGATAATTGATTTAAGGTTAATTTAACAAATATTTTTATTTTTATTTTATATTAACAGATTGTACTGGATGTGCGAGCTATGTCACATTTGGTACCACCCACCATGTATTCGAATGTCCCAGGAGCCAGCAGATGTTTTTTTTGTAAAGACTTCCATTAATCCTGGGTCCAATAATGAAAGCTCTGATGATGATTATTTTGGTGATGACAACAACGACAACGATTACTGTGACTAAACTAACAAGTATAAGAAAATATTTAATAATTTAAATGTCTAATATTACATCTGTTTTCATCAGAACACGTATAACATATGAAATGTGTCCTTGTGATAGGGTCATATCCACTTGGCTGATTCTCACAAAGTGTCGATAGGTGTATAACAACATTAAAACAAATTATTGTTCAAATTAAAGAATATAGTGTTGTTTATTTCATTATTGTAAGAATAACTTAAAATAAAGCATGCTGTCTCCAAATATTTCAATGTCTACGAAAATAATTTGTTATTGAATAAAGTAATTAATTTACCAATGTGACTTATTTTACTATGTTAGACAATTTGAATGCAACAATAAAGTAACAGAGTTACAAAATATCTAATAAAAATCAAAGGATATTCATGCTTAAATTGAGCCAATTACATAATTTAGGGCTAATATAACCAGACTCTGTCTGTTTTTTAACCCAAAATATTTTTCCCCAAAAGGATACAAAATGTGGTTTTTGGGAGTGGGGAATTCAGATCCGAGGTCAAATCAAAGGTGGTTATAAAGGTTCCTGAGATATAAGTGTCCATCAAGAAAAAGCCCATTTTTTTTCCTAGGGGTACCACCCTAGATTGCCGGAAATGAAACGAGCTAGCTCCAAAAGTTTTGGGGATTATTGCTCAGTATAAATTATATCTCAATTAGTCACCCTAAAACAAACCTTTCTGGGGGAAAAAAGGAAGGTTGGACCACCCTAGATTTCCAAGACGGAAAAGAGATAGCTCAAAGAGTTTTGCGGATCTGAGTTCCCAATGCCCTAAAAAACCAATGTGAATTGTTCAGAAAAAATCTTGACAGTTTTTTCACCAAAAACATTTTGTTTCCCCAAAAGGTTTCGAAATGTGTTTTTTAAGGTTTTTGGGTGTGGGGATTTCAAATCCGAGGTTGCTCTAAAGGTTTCTGAGATATAGGGGTCCATCAGGAAAAAGCCTAACTTAGTTTCCTAGGGGGTACCACCCTAGATCTCCAGGAAGAAAAAGAGCTAGCTCAAATATTTTTGAGGATTATTGCTCAGTATAAATTATTAATACATTGGTCACTGCAAGTTTCCTAACCCAACGTGAAAAAAAAATCACCATGGGTCGCCTATGGGAAAATATGAAAAAAGTTGTTCCCAAAAATGATTGAAAAGTACTTCTTAAGGTATTTTGGAGTGCTGATATCAAATATGCGGTCGAATTTGAGATATCTTGAAGTTTGGGGTCAAAATTGGAAAAATACCATTTTTTAGACCAAATAGTAAAATAGGCGATATCAAGAGAAGTAATGCAGCTATCTCAAATCTGTCTGCAGATTTGAGTTCATCAGGTCCCGACAACCCCAGAAATGCCCCCAATTCCAAATGAATTTATTGCCCCGAAAAAAAAATCTTTTTACAATAAGTTGACATTTTTCCAAAAAAAAAAAATGTGTCCAAAAATAAAAAAAGTAATTTGTGGGGTTTCTTTGGCCCTCTAAACAAGATGTCGAAAACCGTTTTGGGAAATAACAGACCGTTCAAAAGATTTCGATTATTGAAGGTCAAAAATAGAAAATACAATTTTTACCCCTCTAGATGGGAGTCCATAAGTTTGTCCTAATTATGCGTTCGGACTTGGGACGTAAAGAAAAAAATATAAGACCACAAAAAAGTCCACATCTTTTCTTCTTGTCACTCAGAAGCAATCTTTTCTAAACCAGAATAAAAAATAGGCTTCCGGACATCCTAAACGAAAACAACATGACCACAAACAAAACAAAAAATTGGATTAGGATTTGGCACAGGCTGGCTTATATGACTAGACCACTGTGGATCAGGATTTGACACATGTAGGCTCATACGACTTGGTAATGACCATCAGACCTCTGCGGATTAGGATTTGACACAGGCAGGCTCATATGACTAAATAATGGCCATCAGACCACTGTGGATCAGGATTTGACACATGTAGGCTCATATGACAAGGTAATGGCTATGAGACCACTGTGGATCAGGATTTGACACATGTAGGCTCATATGAAAAGGTAATGGCCATCAGACCACTGCCGATTAGGATTTGACACAGGCAGGCTCATATGACTAGATAATGGCCATCAGACCACTGTGGATCAGGATTTGACACATGTAGGCTCATATGACAAGGTAATGGCCATGAGACCACTGTGGATCAGGATTTGACACATGTAGGCTCATATGAGAGGGTGATGGCCATCAAACCACTGTGGATCAGGATTTGACACAGGCAGGCTTATGTGACTAGATAATGGCCATCAAACCACTGTGGATCAGGATTTGACACATGTAGGCTCATATGACTAGGTAATGGCCATGAGACCACTGTGGATCAGGATTTGACACATGTAGGCTCATATGAAAAGGTAATGGCCATCAGACCACTGCCGATTAGGATTTGACACAGACAGGCTCATTTGACTAGATAATGGCCATCAAACCACTGTGGATCAGGACTTGACACATGTAGGCTCATATGAAAAGGTAATGGCCATCAGACCACTGTGGATCAGGATGTGACAAATGTAGGCTCATATGACTAAATAATGGCTATCAGACCACTGTGGATCAGCAATTGACACATGTAGGTTCATATGACTAGGTAATGGTCATCAGACCACTTTGGATCAGGATTTGATACAGGTAGACTCATATGACTAGGTAATGGCCATCAGAGCCCTGTGGATCAGGATTTGACACAACTACCCTCATGAGACCCAGTATTGGCCATTAGACCAGTGCAGATCAGAATTTGACACAGGTGGGCTAATATTGCCACTTTATCGACAGCGGACCAGTGTGGATCGGAATTCGAAACAGCTGTTCTTATATGACTAGGTAATGGTCGTCAGACCAGTGTGGATCGGAATTTGACACAGGTGGGCTAATTTGACCAGGTTAAAGTCGTCAGACTATTGTGGATGGTGATTTTATAACTAGGATCAAAATATTCTACAAAATGTGACTACAGAACACTTTTTTATATTGTAATTTATAATCAAAAGTTATAATTTAGTGTCGTAAACATTGTCGTAAAAGTGCAGTATCTTGATCCACTTCGTCGTTTTGCGGTGTCAAATAAAAATCTACTACTGACTCGACCAACATTCGTGTATTGTTCTACCTTTGGATTATTTCAACTGTGCTTATATACGAGGACATTCTACCGGAAACTCTTCAAAATTATTCGACGTTGGATTATTAATTGGAATATTAAAGGGACACCTCTTAACGGGAGAAACTGTAAGCTAACATTTATTTTGCTTTCTGAAATTGTAATTTTTAATTGTTTTATTACGCCATAGATTTAATTGTACTAGTTTGTTGCTGGCTTGTTCTTTCTGTTACACCATTTTGTCATTTAGTAAACGTGCCATTTTATGAATAAACCTTATATAGCGACACCCGGTCGTAACAGCACGATTACCCATATAAATAGAACAACGGTTCTATTGTACCAGTGCTGAAGAAAGGAGTTAGAAATGGTGTACATAATTCTAGAGTTATTATCCAAACAAGTATATTTTCAACAATACTTTCTATACTGCTTGATAAACGATTGGCCTGAACGCAAACAAAGAAATACAAAACATTCTGAGTGAGTTCAGTTTGGCTTTTTATAAGTAAACGAATTACTGTTGGTTGCATTTTTGTAACTTAATTTGTTAAATAAATAGGATCAAGCATAATTAAAAACGTAATTTATATTGTGCTTTTGAAGCATTTGGTTTCGTTTACAGATCACCTGATCACTGATTATATTGACTTCATAAATATTGATGAAATAAATTATTTTACAACTGTTTGCAGATGATCCTGTCTTATCTGACCAAGCATCAAAATAATATTATTTTAAACATACGTTTTGATAACATCTATTTTAAGACTATTGATATACTAAAATTGTAATGACATTACCTATGCGAGTGAAATTTGGGGTTATCATTCCAGTCCAGACATTGTACAAATTCATTTAAAAATTAAATTTTTAAAACACATACTTGAGCTTGGGCTTAAACCACTAATATAACATTATATGGTGAGACAGGGCATTTGCCTCTACATATAACGAGAACACTTAGAATTATAAATTTTTGGTTTAAATTGAGGTCTGCTCCGGGAACGCTTCCTAATAGATTATATGTTTCCTTATCTGATTTTACTGTAAAGTCTGATGACAACTGGAAAACACTTTTTAAAAATGTTACTTCAAGATCTCGGTCTAGCATAATTTAAGACAATTATATACAAAAGTGGTTTGCTGATATACGTGCAAGTTCTAAATTGGATTACGATAAATTATTTAAAAGGTTTTTGACAATGGAAAAATAGCTAGGTGTTGTAAGCAATGATACAAACAAAAAGAACTTACTAGATTTCGATGTGTTGCGCGCGCACACACGCATGCACACGCACGCACGCACAAACACACGTTAGCGTATTTTATGTCAAACGGGGACTTGGTATTTGACCACTAAAATCGGGGACTTCTTTACTTTTGCGTCTATTGCAATAAATGTGACAGAAATACATATGTATTTGACTGACATTTTTGCTTTTAAATGTTTATATATATATATATATATATATATATATATATATATATATATATATATATATATATATATATATATATATATATATATATATATATATATATATATATATATATATATAATATTATTATTATTATATATTTCTACTTAAAGAGGGGACACACATACGATAAATTTGCAAACAACTGGGGACGGACTTTGATTGTTACCTTATAAATAATGAAGCTTTCTTTTGTTTTGCTTATATTGAATTACGATGGAGCGCGACAGGATTATGTATTCGCTAACTCTGAGTAAATAGATGGCATTTATTCTCAACAAAGATTTCTTATGTCCAAAAAATAAATACATCCAGACGTCACTGAACAAACAGCCAATAATTAGTATAGATCCAAGAAATCTCATGTCTGTATAATAACTGGGTAAAATGGAAAAGCCATTACAGCAAGTGCAATGCCTATGTTAAATGTACATGCATGGTATAGGCTTTCCACATATACTAGATAGCAATGGCGGCGACAGGAGTATAATTCTGATTAAAATAACTGATTTATTAAACATCTTTTCAAACAATGTAGTTTTACAATAAAATACTGGAAATACATTCGTGTGTATTTTGCCAAACCGAAACAGGGTCGCACACAATAATTCTTACATATCAATCGGGGACGTTGACTGTAACGCCTTAAAATGGGGACGCCTAAATGATTTGCACTTTCCTTTTTTTATTGTTTGTGCTTTTTGTTTTTGGATTAGATGCAGGCCATGACATTAATAGGGTAAACTAGGCTCATAAATGATATAACATACTGATTATATGACGTATAAATTACATAGCGTAATTAGACTAACTTATTGACATAGAGGTATTAGTGCGGAAATATGCCGACATGAAGTTATTAAGCCGTATAACATATCGACACTGAGTTATAAGACCGTAGAAATAACCGCAATTGAATTTTAGGCCGTATACATTGCCGACATGGAGTAATACGGTCATGTCAATTACCGACATGGAGTTTTAAGGCGTTATTTAACTGCCTACATGAGGTTATGGGGTCGTATACCGACATTGAACTTGGTGATTTTGATTACCGACACGAAAATTGAGTCATTAGGCTGAATAAATAGCCGACATGGAATAACTGAACAAAACATACCGTATAAATTACCGACACATTACCGACACGGAGTTATTAGCTACCTTTATTTCACTTATAAAGTGCCGACATATTAAACGGAATTTCTTGATGCTGAGTATTTCGGTCATATAAATTATCGTAATGGTGTTTTTGGCAGTATACATTGCCGGCATGGAGTAAATACAGTCAAATAAATAAACCGACATGGAGTTATCAGGCAGTATTAACTAACTACATGTTATTATCATAAGTTCGTATTATTTACCGACATGGAACTGTTATGCCATATATATTGCCAAAATGACCGGACCTGGTAGCGTAATCGGTAGAGCGTCGGCTCCAGGTACGGAAGGCCCCGGGTTTGATCCCCGACATCCAAAGTCGTTTAACTCCCTTGCTGCATGTAACGTTCAAGCAAATATAAGGGTAGTGACACGACTGGTTGGCCCGGTGTCAGGATAATGTGACTGGGTGTGGTATCATGCCAGGTGTTCACGGCATGCTATACACAGTGAAGGCAGCACTATATCTGCTTCGGGTGAACATCGTCTCCAGATAATTGAAATACTGTTGGTGGGACAATAAACCCAATAAACATTGCCGAAATGGAATTATTATGCACATAAATTACCTAGCTGTGGTTACGATTACCTACATGGAGATATTAGGCTGTCTAAATTACCAAAATGGAATTATTCCGCTGTAAAATTACCGGTATTGAGTTAAAATGCCATATTAAATACCGACATTTAGTTAAATGACATTTAACATTCATACATTTACTTAACAGTCTGCCTTAAGTCTCGAAAAAGTTTCTTGTAAAAAAATACATACAGACTTGACCGTATAAATAGCCAAAATTAAGCTGAATGTTAACCTCCCAATAATAGTTTTTTTTTATTACAATGACTCTGCAAACTGAAGATGCATTGTATAGTGCATGTATATTGTGTGCTTGACACTTTCGTGACGTGGCGGAACAATGAACAACTAACCTAATAAACTGTTGTTGAACAAATGTCGAAAACACACTTCAGACTTAAGAGATTTTAAGTGTCATGCCGGATGTCTTGCCAATTGCTTTGCCAAGTGCTGCACCACTAGCACAACTGAGTCATTTTAAATATAGAGCTGGCTGTTGTGCCGAAATTCATCCATCTATGCATCGCACTCACCGATAGTTTCTTATCCTAATATGTACTCTGTGCATAACCAAGGACCTCGTATTATATTTTGTTTGATCCGCATGAGAGAAATACACAGACATACTGTTGTTGTTTTTACGCAGAAACAGAACAGATAAAACAGGAGGAGCAGTACAATAAACATTAAAAACAGTCCGGTCACTTGGAGTTGTGTGAGAAGGGAAGGCAGATTATGGCTATTAAATCTTAAGAGACTGTTGAGTCGTATATGTCACAGATCAACGATGTAATACGCGTGAAACGTTAGATCGAATATAACATGTGTGTGATATATTCAGGGAAAAATGATAAGCGTTTCAAACAAATATAGTACATAAAATGTGATGTATTCATCTGGCTTCAGTTTGGATATGAACACCGAAAAGAATATGCCAAAGTCATAAAGTGTACATAGGAAAACAAAATTGGCAACGAATACATCACATTTGTCATTAGTTCTGAAAGAAAAACGAAATTTTTAAATAACCTCACATTATTGATAAGAATATATAACAAAGTCCTATGAACATTGCACCGCATACCAACTTTTAAAATAGCACAGTACCAAGGTATTCTTATGCAAGCAAAACGTAAAAGGTAAGAGCAAATATGTGATAAATTATTTAACAAAAAGAGCAAAACTCAACAGTTGACGGCTTAGAAAGGTCAGTCGGCAAAAGGGAATGACTGGGGTGATGAAACTGGTTTTTGAGAACTCTGACCTCGCACTTCCCAAGGGGGTTTTCAAATGGAAGCAATGAACAAAAACCCGATCTATATGAATAAAAATGTCCAAGCGCTGACATTTTCTTTATAAGTTATGACGAAAGTAGTGACGTCATTATGCCACAAAGACTTTATGGCTAACATAATGATGATGATCTGGTCGTAAGGATGGTGATGGCAACAATAATGATGCTGATTATGATGATTATGATCGTGGTGATGGACGTGATAATGTAGCCGCAGCTGACGATGATCTTGATAATGACAGTCATTATGGTTGCGATGGTATCATGCTGCTGCTCATGATGATGATAATGATGATGATGATGATGATGATGATGATAAGCAAACGAATATGATGTCACATAACAGGTTTTATTTTACGGTTGATTACAGAACACACGTGTTATATATTCGATCTGGAAGGCCTTCATAACTTAAAGTTATATTTTAGGTTGCAGAATTTGTATTTGTATTTTGGGTTTTACGGCACATTTAATAGGTCATACGTCGCCGAATACGATGAAGCTTGACGCGAATCGAGTATAATCAGGTTAAAATTAAAATACTTGAGTAGAAATATAAAAATATCAGGTTAAAATAATGTGAATTATAATTGGAAACAGGTTAACATATTAAACAGTTTAACAATGTATCGTTACGACCAGAGCCAGCATCAAACTATTACAATACAGTTTTATTTTAATAAACAATTAAATCTATAGCGTAACAAAAAGTAACAAATATATCAGACAAAAATTGTGAATGCAAAATAAATGTTAGCTTACAGTTTGTCCCTTTAGGAGGTGTCCCTTTAACAGTCCAAATAATAATCCAACGTCGAATAATTTTGAAGAATTTTAGGTAGAATGTCCTCGTAGATACGCACAGTTAAAATAATCCAAAGGTAGAACAATACACGTATGTAATTAATATAATTCCAAATCCAACACTTTAATATTTATATCACTGTAGAATATAATAGGTCCACGTAAGTTCCAACACAGGCAGATTTAATATAGAAGCTGCAAGTATTTCCAAACCATATGTCCAAATTCTATGTCCAAACTTTAATATATCCAAACTTCCAACTAAAATCAGCTAACAAGCCCTTATATAGACCCAAAGAAATTCTAGATTGCAGAAGTCTCCAGAACATTTACGAAACGCAGAACATTAACGAGTTGAAAATAAACACATGAACTTTCTAGCATGATCTTTTTCTTTCTAGCAGTTACGCGAATGCTACGTCATGCGAAATACGGCATGCGAAATACGTCATGACTTCTATCATAAACAACCCGTTAACCTGACTAGCGTAAACGCTGGTGTACTACTGTACATAACAGTATAACATTAGCATCATAAACAGTTTAAAAATTAATAACTTAATAAGAATACCAATCTCGTTAGTTCGCAAAAAAAGTGTGTTGACATAGCTATCATTGAGACAACTTAAGATTTATTAAGTTTATACATATTTTGTTGTTATCTACTTGCTAAAATACTAATTCAAGATATTTAGATAGAAAGTATAATTGATATTCTTGTATCCAAAAAGTACAATGGTTCCTTCGAACGCCGAACAAACATTTAACATTAAAACAAGGATTGTAATTAGTCATGGCTTAGACCTTTATATAGGTTTAAATACACAAATACAAACACCAATTGTTTGGTTATGACCATTTATGTTAACGGTGGTCTACACTAATTATTTATACAAGAAATAAATTACATGTTTTAAAGAATACAATATTTATGTTACAATGTCCTTAAGCAAAATGCAACTATATAGAACGAAAGTTGCATTTAGGCCATGTTGCTACATCGCAACAGACAATTGGTTATATAGTAGAAGAAACCGAATTGGTAGGAAAACTAAGAATGATTTAGTCACGAGTTAATGTCAGTAAGTTCCGTGACTTAACAAATGTAAATGCCTATGAATCAGCCTTTTGGCTAATGAAATCATACTTCCTGGAGTACAAGGCATGGCACTAAACAAACTGTAAAGGATACGGCTGTTTGCATTTAAACTTTCCGAGCTCTTAGGCCATTGCTACCAATATAAAATGTAAATTGCAGCTACCATTATGTCTTTGACTTCGGGATAATTTGATCACGTTTTACTATTGCTTCGAACATTGTCGTGGTACTGAACTCTATCGTCAATTTTATTATGAAATGAATGGCTGTTTTCTTCTGTATATGGCACTACATTTTTTTAATGATCGAAGACTCCGTTTCAGCCAATGTATTCTTAACTAACGACAAAAAAGTAAACAATGTACAAACCTATCCTCGCTCCTTTTCGGAAATGACGAAATAACGAGGAAGTTAAAAAAGTAATCGAAAGTAAATGTTGTGAAGGTCGTCAGTATACTTAAATACGTCCGTGAAGTTGACAGCATAGCGGCCTGAAGTTGGCAGTATAGTAGCCTGAAGTTGACAGCCTTGCAGCTAAGGTTGGCAGCCCAGCAGCCTAGCAGCCTGGAGTCGGCAACCTAGCAGCCTAAAGTTGGCAGCCTAAAGTTGGCAGCCTTAAGTTGGCAACCCAGCATCCTGGCAGCCTAGCAGCCTGATCTTACCGATTAATGTAAAAAATTTCGGAACGGCCCAAAATGCATTATACTCACTTTTTAAGGACACTTCAAGCTCATTTGTCAGGAAATCAAGCTAATTTCTAAGCTGTGGAATGTGCAGAAATTCTAAAATTTCATGAAACGCATTATAATCACTTTCTTACGACAATACAATCTTATAAGACATAAAATGAACCTTAAAACCTTAAACATTTACTTAATCTTTAGACTGCTGGAATGTGACGTTAGCAGCCTAGCAGTGTAGGAGCACATTTGTCTCACGAGGTGTGACCGATGTGCTCTTAAACATTTATATTTGCGACAAATTGGAAATGAGATAGATGTGTTCGTCACACAATTGATAGGACACTAGAAGCACATTTGTCTCATATTCTATCATATCCTAATAAATTTCTACTTAAAAGGAAAACTGTTTCTGATTAGTATGTTGTAATTATCCGAAAAGGCGGATATAAAAGCCTGTCTGTCTCTCTGTCCGTCCACATTTACAACTGAAAATCATCTGCGATAACAGACCTACTTAGAGATGTATTATTAATCACTTAATCGAATAGTCTTCACTTGACGTCTACACGATTAAGAAACTGCTGTCAGTCATTCATATTCGGTTTATTATCATGCTTATTTTATAGAATAGTTCATTTTTCTTATCAATACTTTATTTATTTATGGGTAGCGACGATAACTAAATGCACGTTGCACTCCAAAAACAAATAATATACATTTTTGCTTGCACTAATTAACAAGACAATTATGTTTAAAAAAGCAAAGAAAAATGTGTAGGTGATCAGATACCATGAGTTATATACCCATCAAAATAACTTTTGTATGACGTAATATGCATCCGCAATCTGCGTTTATAAGTACTGCGTAATATTTCCATCTGTCGTCATACTTACTTCCAACGAGGACAACATGCTTGTTTAATTGTCATTGACAGCTACAGTGACAGTAGCGAAAAGCAAATATTCGTTGCTGCTAACGGAACTATGTAGCTTGACGGCCGATACAGGTTTGGATGGTTCCTTTCATTATATCAGTAAAAAAATCAATTATAAATCCGAAAATAAAATCTGGACCTATTTCCGCAACTGTAACCACACGTCAGTTATTATTCAACTAAAATCAAAACGTAGTCAAGTATTATGATATTGTTATGATATGAAGAGATATTGGAATTAATAGTGCTACTCCGGGTTTTAGGTTGAAGACTTTATAAAACAATAACAACAACAAACATTAGAAAGCCTATAGGTGATTACACTTGACATGAGGTAAAACGGTGAACGTCGATTACAAGTGTTGTTGTTTTTGTCTGCCGTTGACAAATATGTGACAAATGTGCTTGTATTTCATTTAAAATGACATGAGACAAATGTGCTTTCTTGTCCCTTAAAAAGTTTATCGTAGCACATATATCGCACAAATGTGTTGTTGTTGTTTTTTGTTAGACATTTGAGGTCCCATTTGTCTCATTTCGAAAATTCTTACATCAATCGGTAGGTTTAGGCTGCTAGGCCGCTAGGCTGCCAAGTTCAGGCTGCTAGGCTGCCAAGATCAGGCTGGTAGGCTGCCAACTTCAGGCTGGTAGGCTGCCAACTTCAGACTGGTAGGCTGCCAACTTCAGGCTGCTAGGCTGCCAACTTCAGGCTGGTAGGCTGCCAAGATCAGGCTGCTAGGCTGCCAACTTCAGGCTGCTAGGCTGCCAACTTCAGGCTGCTAGGCTGCCAACTTCAGGCTGCTGGGCTGCCAACTTCAGGCTGGTAGGCTGCCAAGATCAGGCTGCTAGGCTGCCAACTTCAGGCTGCTAGGCTGCCAACTTCAGGCTGGTAGGCTGCCAACCTCACGGACATTACTTTTATATCTATTGTTAGTTGCAAACAATGCAGTAAACCCGTGACTAGTATATTGTTTGCACATGAAATTTTGTTGGGCGTGTATTTGGCCTATTTCACTACAATGTGACTTTCCTCGTTGACAGTTTAACAATACATATGCTATGACTAAAATCGCATGACAAATGTCGTGTGCATAAGACTATTTGTTATTTTACATTTAATTCAATTTCTTTTAAAGAAAAACTTACAACGTCAAGATTTAGCTGTCTGGAATCTGGAATCTGGAATCAAAACTAAATCTATTAGGCAAAAAAGGGGCGAGTGCTTAAAGTGCGCTATTTGTACACAATCTAGTTGATTAAAATGTTACATGCGTTATATATAAGAAAATTTAAATAAACGATAAGACAGTATACGCATTTCGAATTCTGTACAAATAACAAGTTTCAAATTAAAAATAATCTGGGGGAGTGCAGGACTTAGTGTAATGCCATAACATTGATTGAGAAGGTAGTGATTTATAACTTTAAAAAATCAAATTTATAGCAATAGAGTCTATATATCTTTAAATTATTTATACTAAAAAAGGACGAATGATAAATTACTATTACAAATATAATAAGGGCTGGCACTTAAAAACTCTCTCTCTCTCCCCACCCCCTGTCTCTCTCTCTCCACCCTCTCTCTCTCTCTCTCCCCTCTCTCCCCCCTCTCTCTCTCTCTCACTCTCTCTCTCCCCACCCTCTTTCTCTCTCTCTCTCTCTCTCTCGTTCTTTTTGTCTCTTGATTAAGTCATTAGAAATGCCGATTTTGTAAGACCCCCCCCACCCCACCCACCCACCCCCTTGGAAGGCAGAAGGCGGAAGTCACTGAGATGGCGGACACACTAAAAATGTCTTCATGTGTAAAACGCTTTTATTAAAATATTATCATGTCGAAAAAACGTAAACACTGTGACCCAACTGATGGACAATAAGGTTGGTAAGTGTTTTTGACATTTTCAGAATGTATTTATGCATGACAAAATGTAAATCGGGAAATACGCTTACGTGTGAAGGTCATGTGAATGAAAAGAACAACGCATCACACTATGTCAGCCACTATGGCAGTTAGGAGCACATCGAGTGCACATATATCGTTTGTTTGGAATGCATATTGCATATTGACAGTGATTGTGGGGTATGACTTATTACCGTATATGAATTCATATTCGCCGATATGAATCCTGTGTACAAACATGAACGTAAAAATCATTATTTAGGTATTCACTAGTACATGTAATTGGGATTTATGTAATGACAATAGCTATCCTAGTGTCACTAGTTTCGACGCCCTTAAGCCATTTATATATATTCTTGTGAGGTGAACTTTATTGAATTAGAAACTAACTGTCATAAACATGTCAAGTAAGCCCTTATTTATCTAATAGTATCTCTTTTTAACGCTTGTTTTTAACGTTTCTGCTCATAATAGCGATTGTTTACAAATAGCAGCCAGCCGCCATTATGTATTGAGAGGCACTTGAAACGATGCCTTTGATTGGCTGTTCTCATTTGTAGTAATTTAACACTTGGGAAGAAGTACGCGGTGTACATATTGTCTTAGTTGTTTCGCGTATGGTATAGCAATATATAAATCTGGAAAAAAACAAAGAATAACGGCATATTTCATATATTTATTTACATTTTACAAATGGATGTTCAGCATTCATTCATATAAAATCATATCAAGAACGCAATGTGGGCACTTGACTACATTTCCCTTCTGACTAATTTCACAGCAGATAAATAAGGTCAAATAGACCCACTGTTTACATGTATCACATGCAACACATTTAACGAACACAAGAGACGTACTCAAGCATACATCCTCTGGTGTAAATAACTCAGAAACACAAACAAATTCAGTTAAATTTTCTTCATCCTCCCAAATGTCAGTTTCAACTGGCACTCTAAAGATCGGCAGTTCCTTAGTTTTTGGTTTGTAAACTTGTTTTGAAGTACATGGCTGAGTACTCGAGATAGTTTCCCACTCCTGGTTTGCCTCGTCCTGATCTCATTGCTTCTGGGTCAACCATCCTACTTAACTTGTGTCTCACCGACGTTTCAGGCCAAACTGTCGGGCAACGGACATGATTTGCATCCTCAGTCTCTAATTAGGTTCATGGCTGCCCACATCTGAAAATATTAATAATAACCTAATGAGAAAATAAAATAAAATAACATTTTGAACCTGCTATATTTAACTGTACTCGGTACTTCGAAAGATGGGTGTACATATTTACAGAATCATTGTAATTAACGCGTACATCTTACAAGACCAGTGTTTCTCGATATAGTCTAACATTTTTAGCACATGACGTTCGCATGACTTTTGACATAACGAAATGGGCTTTCTTATAGAAGGACGCTTGGTATGCGGTTCATATTAAATATCATTGATAAACAACATGCAAACTTTCACTTATTGTGGGAATAAAAAAAATCGGTGAAATAATGTGATTAAATTTGAATTTGAGACATCCTTACCTTGGAGTCTAGGATTTGCCCCCATTGTTCTGCCTGAGCTGTCAAAATACGTGTTTGTCAATAAATGTCGCGAGAAATTATGTCAGAGTAAATACGTCACGGAGTTTGACATATAAATAAAAATGGCGTCAAAATAGATGAGCGTCAAATTAGGTTACTGAACGATATATGGGAAATTCATATCCGTGGACATACAGACTATGGATGTGAACACTTGAATTGCCTTCTGCAGCATTGTTTGTTTTATTTTTGTTAATTTTAATGAAATATAACTAATGTTAATTACTTTACCACCTTTTGGAAAGGTATACCCATTTTTGACACATTTGCTGTTATAAATTGTTCGATAGCCGCACTTAAGTTAATATTCGTGGACATGTGTTGTACGGATTCCGTACGTAAAAATCACCATCTTTACGACTAGTTGATATATTCTTGTATTTTTCATTTTAATATAATTATTTTTAATTAATTAAACCAAATTTATGAAAGTTCACAAGTCTTTACAGAATTGTTGGTAATGCATAAACTTGGAGCCGCGCCTGAGATGATATCCGTAAACAAACATTGTATGGAACGTAAAAAAGTAATTTACATTCATGTATGTTACATTTATGTGTTTTCTAGAAATTTAATGTTTTGCTATAAAATAAAATAATGTAACTTTGATACCTTTGTACAACATACCATCGTGGTTGATTTAATGAAAATTGCCATATGATAATTCATATGGATACGGATATGAAAAATATGCCCATCTACAGCACAGATTTCTTTTAATTGTGGTTGAAATATATATCAAGTTTTTAATAGTTTATATTCTGTTATAGAGGTTTAACCTAATTTTACATATTTGTTCTTAATAAATGTATTGATAACCGCACCGACGTTTATATCCGTGGACACACGTGGTACGGATAGGAACATAAACAAACTATCTTCAACACTAAATGTTGTTTTTTCTGTATGTTTTGTGTAATATACTAAATGTTAATTAAGCTTCTTAACCCTTTTGATGAAATTATACGAGTCTTTACATCATTGTCGTTATAAATGATACCCATAGCCATGCCTGAGTTCATATCCGAAGACATACATGGTACTGATATGAACGCAGAACTCGTTGTTGATAATCATATATGGTATAATTACATGTTTCATATAATATTTTATGTTTTTTTATAAGTAAAATCACTTTACTTGAGTATTCTCGTATAACATGTAATTATGGTTGATGTAATGAAATAAGTCATATCCGAGGATATTCTGAGTACAGATATGAACGCTAAAATCACAATCTTCACCACATTTTGTTTGATGGTTATTAAACACCAACACATGTAGTCTGATAAGCTCATCAACTCGCAAGCTTTGATGCTTAATAAAAATCAACACACGCGGTCTGATAAGCCCATCAACACAATAGGTTTGATACTTAATAAACATCACCACTGCGGTCTGATAAGACCATCAACACAATAGGAGTGATGGTTATTTAACATCAACACTCGCGGTCTGATAAGACCATCAACACATTAGGTTTGATGTTTAATAAACACCAACACATGCAGTCTGATAAGCTCATCAACATGAAAGGTTTGATGCTTAATAAATATCAACACACGCGGTCTGATAAGCCCAACAACACAATAGGGTTGATACTTAATAAACATCACCACTGTGGTCTGATAAGCCCATCAACTCATTAGGTTTGATGGTTATTTAACATCAACACACGCGGTCTGATAAGCCCAACAACACAATAGGTTTGATACTTAATAAACATCACCACTGTGGTCTGATAAGCCCATCAACACATTAGGAGTGATGGTTATTTAACATCAACACACGCGGTCTGATAAGCCCAACAACACAATAGGTTTGATACTTAATAAACATCACCACTGCGGTCTGATAAGACCATCAACACAATAGGAGTGATGGTTATTTAACATCAACACTCGCGGTCTGATAAGACCATCAACACATTAGGTTTGATGTTTAATAAACACCAACACATGCAGTCTGATAAGCTCATCAACATGAAAGGTTTGATGCTTAATATACATCACCACTGCGGTCTGATAAGACCATCAACACAATAGGTTTGATACTTAATATACATCACCACTGCGGTCTGATAAGACCATCAACACAATAGGAGAGATGGTTATTTAACATCACCACTGCGGTCTGATAAGACCATCAACACAATAGGAGTGATGTTTATTTAACATCAACACACGCGGTCTGATAAGACCATCAACAGATTAGGTTTGATGTTTAATAAACACCAACACATGCAGTCTGATAAGCTCATCAACATGAAAGGTTTAATGCTTAATAAATATCAACACACGCGGTCTGATAAGCCCATGAACATTTAGGGGTTGTTGCATAATAAACATCAACACACGCAGATTTATAAGCCCATCAACAAATAGGGTTTGAAGTTATATAACATCAACATGTGCAGTCTGATAAGCCCATCAAACGTATGATTCGATGTTTAAAAACACTAACACCTGCACTATAATATGTCCATCAGCACGTAAAGGTTCAATGTTAAATAAACTTAAACATGTGGTCTGATAAGACCATAGGCACGCAAGGTTCGATGTTTAATAAAATCAAAACATGCAGTCGTAAAAGCCCATAAGCATGTAAGGTTTTATAGTCCATCAACATCATCATTTGCGCCCTGGTAAGCCCATCAACACATAAGGTTCGAATGTCCATGAACATCAACATAGGCAGTGTGTCCAGCCTATGAGCACCTTATGTATGGCCTAGCAACGGCAACATATGCAGCCTGATAAGACTATCATTTTACTAGTGTTCGATGATTGATGAACATCGACATATGCAGTCTTATGAGCGATTTTTATTAGCAACTATAAATCACGTACAAATAGGGAATGAAACATTACCATGTAGATAGATGGATAAACGGAAGGACGGACAGACAGATAGACAGATCTTGGTATGTAGGCATGTAGACCTAGGTAGGTACGTAGGTGGGGGTTTCTTTTGCAGGCAGACAGACAGTAAGACAAGCAGGCAGGCAGACAGGCAAAGCATTCAGACACATCGACAGACAGATACTTATTCATACAATAGGCCCTTTGGCCGTCAGTACGCCAGTTGCATTAACAAATAAAGGAAATTGGTAAAGGCATAATCATATTGCTTGTAGTTTACTTATCAAAATAATATTGCCTGTACTTAAACATAATAAAATCATTGGCTTGTAGTTTACCGTAATAATACATGTTATAATTACATACATATATTCATAAAGAGGCGTGTCCTCAGTCCATCAACCTTACCATTTGGGGATAAATATAAGAAGCCTCTACAGCAAAAATCGCACTGTGTTTGTTGTTGACATCAACCTTGTTGGACAGAGTGGGTGGGGTAACAAGAGAAGCTTGATGACGGGGAGTGTGATGCTCTTGCTGCGTGACAAACTGGCCTGAGTCTTGTGTGTGGTGAATGTAGGTACAGTGCTATGCTTAACACCGCTCGCACATCCTCTAAGGGCGTCACATAAGCGGTAAGGCTGTTTTCAGTCCTGTAACTAACATTATAGCCCTGTTTGAAAAACACTTCTTATATAGCTTTGTAAACACATATGTACATATATAGTGATTTGTGTACCTACGGCTTAAACCAACCTGTTGTGACAATTTTGACATGAAACCAGAAAGAACATTAATATCCAATGTCCCAGCTGCATACCATGGCTTGCTGTTAGTTGAGAACGTTGGTAATGGTCTTTTAAAACAAATCAGGCATTTTTATTATGCTTGCTACAATGAAGTTTAATAGAATGCATGGGGCAGTATTGGTCTCCGGTTGCATACATTCCTGGCTGCTGATTGATGTTCCGTTTGTAGTCGATGCCTTGATGAGTCTTGTCAGCTTCATTGTAAGCCTTCTTGATGTATTGCCTCCCCTTGGCATCATTTTAACAAATGGATCTTTCCTCATAGTCTGCAACCCCCCTTCTCCTCTCCACCCAAACGTATAATTATGTCAAATAACATTAGGTTGTCGTGTTTCAGTTGTTATTTCACTGAAAACACTGGAGTTATAAAACACTGGAGTTATAAAAAATCACATCAAGTGTTTTGTTTATAAATTTCCTAATCTTCAGTTAATATACAGTAAATTTAGTTTGTACCGGGTATATAGATTGCATAAATCTTTTGTTTGTATAGTGATTTATATACATGATAAAACTAATTCAAGTTAATTACATTGTAGCATGTAAATAAGTTTTCATAACATGCAAACAATTAAAATGTAAAATCTTTATACAAGAAAATGGTTGTCATAATTGTAGATGCATTTTTACATGAAACAGAAAGAGCATGGCTTAGCTGGCTACCTTTCTGACAATGTTGGCAAAGTTTTTTATGTTGTTTTTTTTTTAATCATAGAATTTTGGATTTAGTTAACAAGAATGCATGGAGCAATATTTGTTTCAAGTTTCATAATTATATTGTAATTCTTAACAGTTCACAAGAATTAAAAGTAGTCAAAGCAAATTATTGTTACCATATAAATTAATTTCATAAAATGTTTTAAAAATGAATTTCATGATTGAGGGATTTGCCGAC